>CAAE01014992.1:303437-329528 GCA_000180735.1 Tetraodon nigroviridis | reverse complement strand
TCACTGCAGAGCCGAACCGTCTCCTTTCACCACGCCAAGCTCACCAACAACACCCTGGACACGCGTGGACATGTACGTCCCACACAGCTGCATCCCCGAGGTGGAGTTAGCACCGTGATGCATTTGAAAATCTTTTCTCTGTAGATAATCCTGCACTCGCTGCACCGCTACCAGCCCAGAGTTCACGTGATTGAAGCCAGGGACGTGCTGAGGTGGGGTGGGGGGCAACACTCCTTTGTGTTCCCTGAGACTCAGTTTATCACCGTCACAGCCTACCAGAACAACAAGGTACCAGACGGTGGTAAAATGTCCTGGAAGCGGCTGAAGATTCTGTACGTCACAGTGGCGTGGTGAGAGTAACCAAAACTCCTGCTGCTGTTCTCAGATCACAGAACTGAAGATCAACGCAAACCCCTTTGCCAAAGGCTTCCGGGAGGACGGCATGAACAGCAAAAGGTAAACACTAGAACCTGCACCCTAGCTCACGTTCTGGAGGTTCTAATTACCCCCCCACTCCCCCCGTAGACAGAGAGAAGCGAGACAAAAGCGAAAAATTGCAGCTTTGACCGATAATTTGGACACTCCGATTGGTAAGTGTAAAAAATAAAAATCTTTGCTCAGTTTGGCAGAATTGTTTTGTCTAAATTGTCTTCTGATAAAACAAACTCTGCTTTTCCTAGTGACCTGTGATCCTTGCGATGCAGCTGAGCTCCTGTCACAGCCCTCAACCAGCGGCAGCAGCGCTCCCAGGCCTGCAGGCCCTCGCCCTGCCCCCCCTGCCCCCCCTGCCCCACCCCTCCTGTGGGTTCAGACCAGAGGAGACCCCTTACCAGGCCGCCCTGGCCCCAGAGGAGCCTTTGGACCTGAACCAGGCCTTTATGGCCTCCCAGATGCCTGATATTGGCATGTCCATGGTCAGTGAGGTGCAGAACCCACCAGGAAGTGAGGTGGCAGACAGCCTGGTGGAAGGGTAGGTCCTCCAAGTGACGCACAGCAGAAACGAGTGTGGAAATCTCACATCACTGCACATGGTTTGTGTTGACAAAGTATTTTTTCTTCTTCTCTCCACAGGTCCGAGACCTCATCCTTCACCTCTGCTTTCTCTGATACTCAACCCAACTCTTTCTCCTCCCTTCCCATTACTGACTGCTCCGATGCTTCCAATCCTCAGGCTGCCATCCCTCCTGTGGACTATCCCACCATTCTCTCCTCCTCCCCCACAATCACCTCTCCCTCCTCGACCACTCCCTCACTGCAGCCGACCTCCTTCATCTTCCCCACCCCTCCTCCATCCAGCTCCTCTTCTTCACCACAGCCACTCCTGCCCTCCACCTGCTCCTCCCCCTCCTCCACCTCCTACCAGGGTGTTACAGAGACGGTCAGCCAGAACCCTCCCTCTGACGCCATGTTTGTTCCAGCGGGTCTTCTGCTGTCTGAGCCTCTGCAGCTTGAACCTGCACCAGCGGAAAGTCATGAGCCCAGCCATCAAAGCTCAGCTGCATTTGCGTATCCCAGTATTTATCCTTTCAGTCCTGCTCCGGCTGCTTCTCACCCTCTCCCTAACTCAGGCCAACCAGTTCCGCTCTGCCCCGCTCCAGACCTGCTCATGGGGGGCCCACATCCTTTGCCTTCCCCTTGTTACTCCACACACCCAAATCTGCCTTTCCAAAATGTGCCTCCCGTCTCCCACCCCACCCTGCACCTCCCAAACCTGAGCCACCAAGCCCAAGCTTCTGCCCTTGCTGCTAGCCTTCCCTCCATGCACCCTAACTCACCCCTCATCTTCCCTTCCTCACCCTCCATTCCAGCCCTCCTCTTGCTTGACAGTCACCCCGTCCTTCCAGCAGTCCTCCACGACATTGTCACAAACAGTCCAGCTCCCCAACCACACCTCCTCCACCTCCTCCTCATACCCTCCAGCTGATGCAAGTGTCATTCCTTCGTTCAAGCCTGCTGCCGCCTACCGCCCAGAGAGGGTACTGCACCCTCCACCTCTCCTCTCTCAGCTGGACCCCTCTCTTACTTCCACCCTAGCCTCCTCCACCCCTCCTCCGGCCCTCTACCCTGCTTTTCCATCATATCCTCTCCGGCTCTGCCAGGAACCTCACCCGTCCCTCCCTGTCCCTTTCAGGCATCTGTATAGACAACACCAGCACGGCCCTGCCCACCCACAGGGGCCCTACCTGGATGTGAGCACCAGAGGTGTATTTTAATTGAAATGTAATATTTTGACTATATAAGGCTTTTAGGTGATTTTGAATTAGGTTTAAAGCAGTCCAGCGTACTTGAATAAGTGTGTGTGCATTCTGGAGAACTTTTTTAAATGTTCATTTCAAATAAAATGAAAAAAAATGTCTTTTTTATGATTAATTTGTGGTGTGCTGTTTCTGTAAAGAACTGCAATAGTCTTTGACATTATTAGTTGATAAATATGTCTGCATGTCTAACAAAGTGAGCGTCATCTCCAACATTTTATCAGATGAAAAGTTCAAGTTTTCATCTTTAGTCCTGCATATGCATCACATAAATGACACAAGTGAACAGACAAAAATGTAGTTCAGCCGGAGCAAATGTTTTTGCGGATTAGCAGGATTCAACACCAGCACGAGTCAGATTTCCATCATTGGGAGGGAAAGTATTTCTTTAAATTGTGCATATTATTAGGACAAAAAAATCAGTTTCTTAAGTTAGCATCAGTCACATTCTGCAGATGCAGGCGTTACCTGTGTGGTGATGTTCAGCACTTCTACAGGGTTTCAGTGATGCTGCCGCTCGATGCTGAAAAAGACAATCGGAATGAAAACAAGCCGACTGTGGAGAAAAACAGCCTGTCCAGAGGACCACAGCCACCACCCATCCTCTCAGCCTCCTTCCTGGTAACCAGGCCGCCTCCCTCCCTGACGACTACTGCAGGCCTGTCTTCACTGGGCTCCACGGCCGCGAGGCCTGCTCCTCTCCACCTGCTCCCCTCCACCTGCTCCTCTCCACCTGCTCCTCTCCACCTGCTCCTCTCCACCTGCTCCTCTCCCCCTGCTCCTCTCCACCTGCTCCTCTCCCCCTGCTCCTCTCCACCTGCTCCTCTCCACCTGCTCCTCTCCACCTGCTCCCCTCCAACAGTGAGGCCTACCTTACTTTTCTTTTAACGCTGTCTTGTTTGACTTCCTGCAGGAGGGCCTGAATCCTCCCTCTCCAGGCTGGCTGATGGCACCGTTAGATTCGTGTTTGTGGGTGTTTTCATGCTGGGTTTCTCAGCTGAAGTCAGGACTGCTGAAGTGTGACAGAAAAGTGCAAAGATACTGAAAGTTAATCATTTTCTTGGTACACCCGTGTGATTGTGGGCTGCGGACAAGCTTGTGAACTTATTTGACCTCTCTGCAGCAATAATAGCTTATGCTATAGTGTGATTTAAAAAAAGGCAAAAAGAAAACCTTTTTGAATCCTAGAATCACGAGGCCTTCTGTACAACCTGCTTTTGCATTAATTGCTCGGTTTTGCACGTTAGTGTCATTCACAATGCTAACGATTAGGTGTTACCTAACTGTTATCATGCGTTAGAAAAAAACCTTTTATGCATTAAAAACAATTTAAACCTTCACAAAAAAAACTTTGAAAGTTGAGTCAATATGTCTGTGTTTGTTAGAACAGCCTCCCCTCCCATCCTCTAAGTCCAGTAAAGCACCAGGGGTCCTGATCGCTTGTGACACCTGTAAGACCTAAAACCCCCAACCTGCACTCAAAAAGACACACAACAATCTTTTAACCAGGTTTGCGTCCTTTGGTGCTGTACAGCGCTGGCCTGTTGATAACCAGGGTCATGTGTGTGTTTGCCTCTTTCAAACTGTCACTTATTAACTGGTACATTAGAGAAAAGATGCCAAACTTCTCGAATCCCTGCCGATCTCCCTCAGGTCTCCGTTCTCTGGGTCCTGATAGGTGAGACTTTTTTGTAGTTGGTTGCTTGTGCTGCCTCGGGAACCTTTTTTCCTCAAACTGGTTCCGAGCCGGGCAGACGTCGGCAGCTTCTTCTCTCTCCCTGGGGCTCTGGATTTGTGCCACCAGCAATGATGTCGCTGTGCCGCGTGCAGGCCTCGCGCCCTCGGCTCCTGCAGTGGAGGACGCTGGCGGCCGCCACCTCCCGCACCGTTTCGAAGGAACCGTCCGACCACCTGTCGGGAGCGCTGTCCTTTGAGGACCCCAGCGCCTTCAGAGTGAAGAGCTTTGGCGAGCTGCTCCGAGCTATGGGGGTGTTCTGCTTCTGCTCTTTTCCCGTGTTGGTCAACAACTGCGGAAAGGTGAGACTGGGAGCCGCCATATGGCTGAATGTGTGTGAGTCTGACACTAAAGTGTGTGTCTGGATAAGGCGTCTCTGACAATGGGAGTCTTGGACAAGTTCTGTTGGGTATTTTCAGGCTTCTTTAGTGGTTTTTGGTGCCTGGATTCTCTGCTTTTTTATGTAGATTTTGTATATTTGCTATTCTGTGGCTTGACCAGTTTATCTAGTTTCCTATAAAATCCAAAAACCACCCCACCCCTGCACATTAGCTTGATTAAAATCTCCATATTACCTCCCAGTGCAAGTCTGAGTCTTTATCCCATGATGGACTGCCTGTGCACGGTGTTCTGTTGCCTCTCACACAGTGAGTGCAGAGACAGACTGATAGACCTTCTGCCCTTTATTTCTATGGGAAATAAGAGATTAAATCTTATTTTCAAAGAAGACCCAGCCAAGACAGCACACCATTATAAATTACAGGAACAAAAATGGATATATGGAGACGGACACATGTCATCATCACCCTTCTGCACCAGTAAGAATTTCTTTTTCTTCTACTGCGTCTTTGTCCCTGTCCTCCTCTCTCAGCTGCTGTCCGTCGCTCGCAGCCTTCTGGGGAGGAGAGGCTTTTCTTTGCTGCTGCGGCCCACCGTGTACGCCCAGTTTGTGGCCGGGGAGAGCGAGAGCGAGATCGCTCAGTCCATGAGGAAGATGAGCTCCCTGGGGCTCAGGCCCATGCTGGCTGTTCCCATCGAGGAGGATTTGGGGGAAAGCAACGGGTAAAAGCTACATTTAACAAATAAAAAAATCAAAAACAGTTCTAAACATTTCTGGTAAAAGGGTCAATAAGGTACTTTTAGTATAAATAGGATCCGACAGCTGGGAAGTCCTCTTTTTCCTGAATGTCTTTTAGCTTTTAGCTACAGGTTAGTCTTTGTGACCACCAGAGAGAAGAGATATGACGATAACATGGAGGCCATGTTGGAGTGTGTGCGAATTTCCCACAGCACCATCTGCAGCAAAGACCCCATGATGCAGCTGAAGGTCACGGCGCTGCTCAGCCCGGAGTTGTGTGTAAGACAAACAAATGAACAAATGTTCTCCAACCTTTTTGGACATGATTCATCAGGATGAGGCAGCAGATCTCAGCATGGCCGTTAGTGGTGCTCGCAGGCTTGTTTCAATCAAACTGATAAGCATGAGCTGCTTTTCTCAAGGTAAAATTAACAGCCCTCCTTGCCAAACAACCGTACGACTTGAATCTGGTGGTGAGAGCCCTGGATGGAGAGGTGAGTCCCCGTCCCCGTCCCCGTCCCCGTCCACTCTGAACCTTTCCGATCGCTGCCTCTGTACGTCTTAAACTGCTTTGGTTCCCAGCCCATCAGCTTCCCTGGCCTGGACGAGCGTGAGTGCGCCCATTTCCTCCGTGCCCTGAAGAGACTCAACACAATAGCGGAGGTACAGGTGCACCAGTCACATGACCAAGAGTTTCTTCTCTTCTTTGGCTGATAGGTTGTTGCGATCCTGTTCTATCCAGGCGAGTGTGAACAAAGTGCGAGTCCTGGTCGATGCTGAGTACACCTACATGAACCCTGCTCTTTCCCTGGTCACCATGGCGATGATGAAGAAATTTAACAAGGATGGCGCCTGGATCTGGAACACGTATCAGTGTTATCTGAAGGTAAACACTGCGGTTCTGCACCCACTTAGAAGCAGCAGGGTTGGCTGGTGTTGCGTGTTTTTTAAGTTTGTTTTTTTTACTCTTACCTGTTTATCAGGAGTCCAGGACTCTTGTGTCGGAAGCTCTGCGTCTGTCCCGGGACGAGGGGTTCTGTCTGGGTGTGAAGCTGGTACGGGGGGCGTACATGGACAAGGAGAGGAAGCTGGCAGAGAAAGAGGGCCGCCAGGACCCCGTCCACTCCAGCTGGGAGGACACAAATGACAGGTGGATGAGGAGGCAGCGGGCAAACACGTCCACGTCTTCCTAGATTATTTCCCAGTCTTTCTCTAACACACACACTCCTTTGCTTGTGTTTGTAAAGTTACAATGCTTCTCTCAACGTGATGCTGGATGCCATTTCCCAGAATCCCGAGCGCTACAGGATCATTGTAGCCTCCCACAACGAGGAGTCGGTGAGACTTGCCGGCAAACGGTGAGCTACAATTCCCATCTGAAAAGTTCCTCTGGCAAAAACATGAGTTTGGAACCAGCTGCCTGGGGCCATGACCCAGGGGCGGGTCTGGCCCCACCAGCCACTGCTTCGGCCAGAGTTCTAAAGCTGTGTAAACGGATCTATCATGTTGTTCATCATGTGATGGCTTCTATAGTGTCGCTGGGATGTCATATTTCTTTGCCCCCTGCAGGATTACGGAGCTGGGGATCGACAAAGGTGTTGGCTCGGTGTGTTTCGGCCAACTGCTGGGCATGTGTGATCACGTCTCCCTCACACTCGGTGAGCTGCTCCTTATGCGTTGAAATTTGATTCAGTGTTAATGAAACATTCAAGGCTTTTGTGAGCCTTGTTTAAGGTGAAGGGGCCTTTTAAGATTCATTTAGGATTTTTTTTCCAATATAATGTTGAATGTGCTGGTTCTCTCCTCAGCTAAGGAGGGCTACGTTGTTTACAAGTCCGTTCCATATGGCTCTGTGGAGGACACGCTCCCCTACCTGGTGCGTCGCGCACAGGAGAATCGCACTGTGCTGCAAGGGATCCGCAAAGAGAGGGATCTACTGAAGCAGGAGATCTACAGGAGGCTGAGGCGACGCAGCTAATGCCCACTTAGGGTGGCAACACATGCAAAATATCCTGCACAGAAAGTGGGACACAAACCAGTTGGACACTGTTGCTCAGGAACACCAAGACAAGTCCGACCTAGAAAACCAGCAGCTCATTTCACATCTTGGAACGGACACCCAAAACTAAGACTCCGATTACTTGGAATACTTGAAATGAGTTTAATCTTTTATTGCATCAAGACACTTGAAGAAATGTCGTCTTCCTTTAATGGAAGTTGTTTAACTTAAATATAATCATCATTTGCATTATGTTGGGATTAGTTTTAACCTACAATGAAAGATCCTTAAATATTCCTAGATCCAAATAGTAATAGTCGTTCATAACGGAGTTATTTTGCTAGATTATACCGATCATCACATAACCTCCCTGGCAGAGGTAAAACATCGCTGGTGTGGTAGCAAGAAACACCACTGTCACAAGAAATAAACTGCTGGGTAGTTTTTAGGATTGGACTCGTTCATGTCAACTCTGTTTTTAAATATGCATTTACTTTGTCCTTTTAATCGAGTATTAAACCACAAGTTAACACCAACTAACGTGGGCCCAAATCATTAAAATAAAACAATAGCCCGGAAACGAAAATACCTTATTGCCGTTTATTGAATAAGTCACTAGTACTGGACATGTCCACTGCCTGACTGCACTGCAAAAGCCTTTTTATTTGCATTTATGACCTTATGGGAAGCTGGCTGACTGAATCCAGACACAAACGGCTATCAGTCGCGTGGAAAACAGCCCAGCACAGAACGCAAAGTTATGGAATGAAGAAGATGTAGGTCTTTCCAAGCTCAGTAGTTGCTTTGGTTCTGATTCCTGTAGCCACCTCGCTGGTAGCCCCCCTTGTTCTGCTGGTAACCAGATTTCTGATCTGAGAGCAAAGCAGAAAATAGTCATTAGCACGAGACCAGTTCCTTTTCAATCTTCTTAACTAAACAAGCCACATTTTAAAGTGCTTCAACATACCTCTCTGGTACGACTGCTTCTGCTGGTAGCCTCCTTTTTGATCTGGAAAGCAGAGAGAACCTCTTTCTATTGTCTTCAAGACAGAACTCAGCCTTACGAGCTGGAGTTGCAGTTTTACTCCAAACAGCACTCAAAGATGAGTCTGGATGAGAACAACACACCTCTGTTGAAGTAGCCTCCATACACGCCTTGTTTGAGGTCAAAGACGCGCTCGTTGTTCTCCACCAGGCTGCCCAGCTTCTCAGCAAGCTGCAGGGCCATGTTCTGCAGGGACGTGGGCTCTGTGCGGTGCATGACTACAGTCTGTGTAGGCTGGTCAAGGGACGCCTGTCAGAAAGACCCCACAAAACTAAATTTACACACTGAAATTTAGAGCACGGTTGATCCACAACGAGACGCAGAAGGAACGTACCATCAGCTCTTCGTTGATGATCATTTTGCTGATGATACTGTGAACTGTGGGGATCTCCAACTGAAACATCTCTGAGAGGGTCTCCATGCTGCAAAACAAGTACTGGTGTGTTCATCTAGCAAATCAGAAGCTCTGAAGACCGTCCACCAGCCCAAGGTTTCTGTGCCCACCTGATGGAGTCGTACACACTGCTGTATGTGAACAGATAAGTCCTCAGTGACTCCTCCTGGATCTTCCTGTTGGAATAAAAATGGAAGAAATGAATAAAAATGGTCAATCAAATGTCAGGAGAGTTATACAAGCTATACAATACATGCTGAAAGAAGGTCCAAAGATTTTATTACTCCTAACTTGACAATAGGTGATGATTAAAACCAGTTTCTACCTGACAAGCATCTCCTGCACCCTCTGCGTCTCAGGAAACAGGTCCCACACCTTACTGTTCATCTTCTCGTTGATGATAAATGAATGGCAGGTTCGCCAGTCTCCCATTTTCATGGCTTTGCTGGCAGCCACAACATGCTCCCTCATGCTCTCTGGGGGTCCTGGGGAGCAAGCGGACGACTAGTTATCCTGTTATTTCCCTGGGAGTGACTGGTGTTCTGGACGGGTGGTTGACATGTTTGCATACCCAGTAGTGGCTGCCTCTCTCCCACCCTCAGTTGGTGATGGAACTGTTTGCTGATCATCCTGCGACGAGCGTCAAATTCATGGGCGGCCATGTAGGGGATTTCCAGCAGCATGGCTGACACCAGGTACACACATTCCAGCAGCTCCAGGTTGATGTGCATGTGGAACGGCACCTGCATGAGTAAACAGATCAACAATCCTCTTTAGAGAAGAATTCAGTTAGTTTCCCATCTACTTCAAATAAAACGCACCTGTCTTCTTTTCTCAATCTTCTCTTGCTCAGCATTTCTTTCCTGCATGTTCCTCATGAGCAACCCTTGACCCAGGAGCTCCTTAGCACGGCCAGAGGACTGGATGTCCAAAAGAGCGTTGTGTGCGTCTTTAATCATGCCCTGCCTGAATGCACAGATCCCAAGCTGGACCATGGTTCTGTTGTACAGGATCTAAACGAGAGGAAACAGACCACTGTAGCGTGCCCTCCTGTGTTTTTGTGCTCTTTGCATCTTCCAGACTGCCCACCTGTACGGGCGGGTCAGCGTGTTGGATGTTGTCCTGCAGGTGGCTCATTAGCATCAGGTCTCGAGCCTGATACCAGCGGGAGTGCAGAGCGTGGTGGTAAATGTGGCAGAGGATGGCGCATGTACGGATACCGCCGGCGCGATCTTTGGCATAGATGAACTTGCAGACGCGATCCATGATCACAGCGCTGTCCTCCCCCTCTGCTTCTTCCTGATCCTGCTCCGACTAAACAGCATTTAAAAAAAACTGTCATAAAAAGACACTCAAACACACAATGAAAAATAATAAAAATGTGACTGCTGACTTCCGCGTCAATGTAACATCTAGTATCTCCTTAAGCCGAGGACACACTACACATTTTTTGGCGTCAGACTCGAAGACTTGACCCGAGCTAATTTGGGGTGAGTTCCTAATCCACTTGGCCACCGATCCTTGGTACCACCAAGACTAATGACCCTCGAGACTCCCCGCACAAGGCTGGATATCAAACCTGCTAGAAATTCTGTGAGGTAGAAAGAGCTCCAGCCAATGAGAGCAGAATGGACGTTGCCGCGAAATACGCAAAAAAGCAGTACAGCGGCTGTGGCAGGGCAACAAAAAAACAAAAGAATAGGTATAAAAATGGTTTTGTGAGGTTACTCGAGCTGTACACAATTGTTTTGTAGGTTTAATAAAGGTGTGCTTAAAAAAAAAAAAAAAAATCACCTTGAGTCCTGTATTTTTTAGACTATGGTAAGCCGCCCACCCCCCCTGGTGTCGAATTTGAATAAATGTGCCATTAACAACAAAAATAAATTGTCCTGTGCTATAAACAGTATTTTGTGGGGAAAATATATTCCAGGGCCAAGGACAGACACTTCAGTTGTAGGGCAGCAGAAGATCAGCAGGAAACGCACTTCCCAAGTCAGCACAGCGGGCACGCCTCCTGACGGAGAGAATGGCGTGGTGTGGGCTCTCCCGTCTTAGACGAGTCTTGGAGTGAGAACACTCACGCTACTAACCACACGCGACTAGAGTGTTGTAGTGTAGGCGGACCAGGTAACTCGCTGACTCAAAATCATGTAGTGTGTCCCAGGTTTCGTGTGTTCTGACCTTGGACTCTCCCTGGAGGCCCAGACTACGTCGGTGGGCCTTGTAGTCAAACTTGTAGTAGGTGTGCATGATTCTGCGTAGGTAGATGCGACAAATCTCCTCCGTGCTGCCTTTGTTCTCCAGATAACTGAGCAGGCGGTCAACGATGGAACAAACCCGTCCCTCATCTTTAAGGTTGTCCACATATTCTAGATGACCAAAGAACAAAGCAATCAACTACTAACACACAACTGACTTCAAAGGTTATCAGTGCTAACCTAAAACCAAGTCTCACCTTGTGAATGAGGGTCTGTGTTCTGCATAATCTTTGTAAACTCCTCATCCATCCTCTCCACCAGAGTTAGGATACATCCACGGACCCTGAAAGGCTGGTTCACATACACATTTCATCAATTGTTTTGTAATTAAAAATAATTATCTACATTAATATTAAACAGCAGAAAACATCACAGAAATGTTGGGGAAATTTTTCAGATATAAGCCAATCTGATGAGGTAGCCCAGCGTGGCGCTGCCGTTGCAGTGGTGAAGCCAAAGAACTGTACTGCATGTTTCTTAGAAAACTACTTAACATTATCTCTCATTTAAAATCCAGGTCCACACCTGGTCTGTGTTGGCGAGATTCTCACTGTCCTCAGCAATATTTTCCCCGATGAAGATATTGCTGTGTTCAAAGAGGATGGTCTGCAGCTCTTCTATACAGTCCAGGCACTTTTTCCACATATCCGGCTGTGGGAACACAAAACACATACTTAGTTTGGCCACCTACAAATCAAAGGTCTTAGGCGCGATAATAATCAATATATTTGAATAGTTGTCACTAATTGATGAGGCAGACTTTACAAAGTAAACCCCTGGCACACTCCATAGGTAAAACCTCCTACCTTCATGAAAGCTGCCAGGTTGGGGTTGTAGTCATACAGGGAGGCAATAATGTTGAACTTAATCTTGACCAGGACACCCTGGCCCAGGTTGTTTTCGTTGGCGATGGCTGCCAGCGCGTGGAGCAGTTCGATCTGTGCAGCCCTGTGCACGAGGAGAGGGAAGCAGGGTTGGAAAATCAGGTGGGAGAACTGCATCTCCAAAACAATGTAAATTTACATTTATAAGCTAAACTAGAAATGATCTGCTGTGAAAAGGGGATTTTAGCTATAATAAACCTAATAATCTTCACATAGGTGAACCCTTTTCCTTCTGCTCTATATGTTCGTTATTTTATGGCGCGTTCTTACCTGTCTGTGCCTTTTTTGCCTCTTGCCTGCAGAATCTCATTCAGTTTCTTCACCACCACTGGCACATTGATCTCGGTGCCTTTAGCAAACATCTTGGGCTTTTCCTAAAAAAATCATTCAAGGGTAAAAAAGAAAAAAAATATTACTTATGTGTGTTTTTCAACTCTTTTTTGTTTCTCATAAAAATACCCAGTTAGTCATTTTGATATTTAACAATGTTTCACCAAAGAAACCCCTACACCTTCCTCTTACCTTGACAAGAGGGGCACCTCCTTTCACCTTCTCCCAGCCTCCTTCAACCTCCTCTCCTGCCTCCTCCTCAATCTCCTCCTCCAGTCGTTCCTTCTTCTTGGTCTTCCTTTTCTTGCCAGGTTTTTTGTCTAGTTTTTCTGCCTCGTGAGTCCTAAAATCAGACACAGAAATGAAGCAAAAGAAGGATTTTTTTAAAATTATAAACTGCAAAAAGTGGAAACAAAGCAGATGATGTTTTACAATCGGCCAATAAACCAATTTTGGACTGAACGTGGAAAGTGTTTGCTTCCATTTGCTGCTTTGGTACATTTACTCCTGGAGTTATGGCCAATTCCTAAGCAAAAAGAATGTCGACTCACTTCTTGAGGAAGACCACGGCCAAAGAAGTACTTTTTTCTTCCCCTTCATCCGAGCTCTCACTGCTGCTGTCAACTGTGTCTGAACTCCAGTCTTCTTCGTCTTCATCTTCATCACTAGAGGAGGACTCATCCTATCAGAGAGAAACAGGTATATATGATGTGACCTAATTCTTGATTTTGGTATCACACAGGCATCTCTGGGGTCAGCTGTGTCTTGTCTTCTCACCCCAGATCCTTTGGCAGACTTGAGGAACTTGCTGGCTTCTGAGGCTGGTTCAGGTTTTTTCTTCAAGAAGGACTTGGCTGACAGTCCCTCATCTTTGCCTTCATCTTCACTGTCAGAAGAGGAGCCTGGAACAACAAAAGGAGAGACATCTTTAGATCTATCCAGCTTTCTTTAACAACAACTACAATTATTGCAGTGATCATTACTGCTACACTGAAAGATAAAAAGAGTTGTAGAAAAAAGAAAGAAATTGTCGGTGGCATAAAGGAGCAAAAAATAGCAAAAATTGAGACATTTTGTCAACATACAAAACTACAAGAGATAGAAGTGAAACCTACTTTATCTGTTTAGGCATTTTTTTATTTAAAAAATATTGAAAATAGTTTTAAAGGTAAAAGAAAAATGTTCACCAGAATCTCCTCCATCTCTCTCCTCTTCTTCATCTGCAGACTCTTGTGGATTCTATCAATAACCAAGGATTCTCATTAGACTTCAAATAATATTCACACAAATTCCCTTTTTTGATGATAATTTTATTTTAAATGCTTATTATTGTTGTTAATATTAAAGCGTTTTGAACTTTAATTTTTGAAGGTGTTTAGATGCTGAGTGAAATCCCAACTTAATCCTACCTCCTTGTATGAAGTTATTTCATTTTCGTAGTCTCGGTTGTACTTGCGGATCTTCTGGCGTAGCGTACTAAGAGCCTTTGCATTGTTTTTATTCATCTTCTTCTTGCCTTCTTTGTCCTCCCAAAGCTAGAAGAGAATGAAACAAAGGTTAACCTTAAATTGTGTCCTCCGGCCAATAATCCATAAGGTAATCATTGTGTTTCTTCATTCTTTATGGTTTAATGTCCAGGTACCTACCTGGTTCAGGTAGTCCTCCAGGTCAGCCAGCAAGCGGATGTAAAACGGCGGAATTCCTTCTTTGTCCACAATATTCTTACTTTTCAGGAATGCTCGACATAACTGCTCAAACTCTTCCAGACATTTAGCCATGTCTCGAATCTTCATAGCATTGCGGATAGTTTTGATGATGTTGGTCAATTCCTCAAACCTGAAGTTTTTGATCGAAAGAACACATAATTAGTGATATAAAGAAAAAAACCACCCCACTTTTAAAGATTGCTGTAGACAACAAGACACCAACCTTTTGTCTTTGGCACTGCGTACCACTCTCTTGGTGTCTTCTTCATCATCGCTGAGAAGTAGTGCCCTGTAAAAACAACACAGATGGTTGACATCAGTTTGAAAAATGCAGAGAAGAAATCTGATGACAGGTTAATGGAAGCTGTACTGACTGCTTAAAGGTTGTCCCAGTTGCTTTTGGAGTAATCTCATCAGCAGACGAGGACTCTTCTGACTCGCTGTCAGAGCCGGTGGCAAAGAAACGAGACATGGTTGATGGAAGCTGTCAATCTGCAAACATAAATGAAGTGAGCAGTTAGAAAACAAATGTGCTAGATTTTCTGTACGAGTTCAGCGTAAATATGCATGTATAAATAGAGGAAAAAGGCTGACAGAACACTAAAACACTGATAACGTCACAAACGTTGACATGGCATTTATTTGACGTTTAACATTAAACTACTCAAGAGATGTTGCCTAGGTAATCCAGCGACGACAAGCGTGTTTAAATCTCTCAATAGCCCTTCATAGAAGCCAACGTCTATATAAAATTGATAAAGTTTTCACCGTATAATTAGAACTCCGAGCTTTTTAGAGAGTAATGACGAGTTGAGCGGAGACGCGAGGAGGTCAGCTAACACTGCTACAACTAGCTAGTTTAAACAGGATGGGTCGTTACATTGTCAACGTATCACAAATTAACAGACTCGAGAACAAAGTTGGGTTTTTTTGTACAAAATACACAACGTATTCGTAAATTGCAGCCTTGTGCTAGGAAAAATCTTTTTTATCATACTGTTTAATCCTTAACAAGACCACCAATACTAACGTGGCGCGAGGCTGAGGCTATGCTAAAGATAGAAATAGGCCTCGCGCACATGAAGCCGCTGTATACTGTTTGTTAAAACAGCAAAAAAAAATCACAACATGAAAAAATGCTGCTACAGAAACCCACTCACGTTTATGTGAAATATATCCTGCAGTGTAACTGTCGACTTTGATCAATTATAAAATCCAGTTTGGTTGTACAGCTGCCACGAAAAAAAGGCGTGCAACAGCTTCACCGGGTACCTCCGTCAGGAAAGGAAGTGAGCTCTGGCCTCTGATGTCTGCGTGGTGATTACCGCCACCTGGTGGACAGGAGTATAAACGCCGGTCCATTGTTAACAATGTCCCCGGGATTATAAATCAGATTTACTAAAATGTTTTTTAAAAATGTGAATAAGATGCTCAAAACACAAAAGTACCATGAATTCAGACTGAGACTAAGATAAGAAACATTTAATATTTTATTATTTAATATTAATATATTACCTGTAACCTCAAAAATATCTCATTTGAGACAACATATTTATTTTGAACTCACAGGTATTAAACCACAAGTTACCACAAACTAACGTAGGCCCAAATCATTCAAAAAACAAAAAACAAAAAAAAAAAAAAAAACAACAAAAAACACAAACATCCACAAAATATACAGACAAAAACACCTCTTTACCGTTTATTGAATAAGTCCCTAGTACTGGACATGTCCACTGCCTGACTGCACTGCAAAAGCCTTTTTATTTGCATTCATGACCTTATGGGAAGCTGGCTGACTGAATCCAGACACAAACGGCTGTAGGTGGAGGATATCAGTCGCGTGGAAAACAGCCCAGCACAGAACGCAAAGTTATGGAATGAAGAAGATGAAGGTCTTTCCAAGCTCAGTAGTTGCTTTGGTTCTGATTCCTGTAGCCACCTCGCTGGTAGCCCCCCTTGTTCTGCTGGTAACCAGATTTCTGATCTGAGAGCAAAGCAGAAAATAGAGTTATTGGCACGAGACCAGTTCCTTTTCTATCTTCTCAACTAAACAAGCCACATTTTAAAGTGCTTCAACATACCTCTCTGGTACGACTGCTTCTGCTGGTAGCCTCCTTTTTGATCTGGAAAGCAGAGATTCTCTCAGTGATTCTCAGTGATTTTATCTGCCTCCATATCTTGGTTTTCTTGTATTTATTGCTGTGTGAAGTTGTCTTCCTTCAATAGAACTTGGTGAACATAAAATAGCTAGCAATAGCTTTGATAGCTATTGCACATTTTCCTAACAAGCAATAAAAATAGGTCACAGTAATTAAACTGTGAGCTTTGTTTTTAAATTCCCTGTGTTCAGGTGAACTAAAAAGAGTGTGAGTGTATGGACGCGGGCATTTACAGCTGGCAAACAGCAATTTCTTATCACAGTCGAGGGAAATTCAGGGAATTTCATATTTATAAAATAGTCCGTCCTTTTATGAGGCAGAACGGGGCTAGGGTCATTGTCCAGTCATCCACCTTAATGAAGAGATTAACACAATGAGATTAACACAATGTTAGTTTTGACTGAAAATAATACATTTTATTTTTCAAGCTGATAAAATCCTTTACATGAGCAGCTTCTATATTTGCGGCCTGACATTTGCTGGTACACTGCTACCTAACATCAACACCTGCTGTGTTGATGTCTTGGACTCGAGTGAGAAAATAATTAAATAAAATTAAATAGCAAATGGTACACGGATGTGGGTAATTTTCATTTTTTTTGTACAGAATAGCCACCAAACAGCATTTTAACCCTTCTCTACTTGCAACCACAAACTTCTGTTTTCAATAATTTTCCCACACAAAAATACTGAACAGGAATAGAAAGCATCAACACATGACTGCTGTCTTTTGGTCCGTATGTGACAGATACTCATTTTAGCATTCACCATGTGCTTGCTTGTACTTCATTATCTCTGTAAAAGAAGAAAACACAATTCAAAAACAATTAAAAAAAGAAATTACACTTAAAGTGCAACTACCTAGTTAGAAAAACATAGTGCCAGTAACAACTCACCTTCATTAAGTCTTGCAATTTCCTCTAATTTTATATTGAGTTGCTGTTGAAGCTCTGCACATCTGACACAACCTGCAAGCCCACTGTGAAGAACAGTGAGAGAAGATAAATGACAGAAGCCACCGCTGAGCTTTTGAAAAAAGTTTTTAACCAGTAATGTGGTTGATTTTCAGACGACTGCTAAAATTGAGTTTGTTTTTCATCTTTACTGGTGACCACGACAACAAACACACAAGAAACTGAAGATGCTCAGCTTTTACATGAGTCCCACAGGGTGTAGTCTGAAAATACTCCACACATTATAATTAACTTCTTAATCAGTCAGTAGAAGAGTGTGACGCTATCGTGACACTTCACACTTAGCCTGGCTCAGAGTTTTAGATAACACACCTTTCTGAGTAGCTTCAGGCTGCTTTGAGGTTCCATCTCTGCTGACAGTATTGCATGAAGATGATGCGCCAGCAGTGCTGGCTGTGGCTGCTGCGGCGTCTATAAACATGTGATAGAGATGGTTCAGGAACCAGAGTGTGTCCAACACAGTCCGTAGAATGCTCAGCACAATTCCCACTCACCAACTCTGTGTGCTTTGCCTTGTGAAACCTTTGGTGCAGCTGTGGGTGGTTTTAGGGTTATGGCTTTGATTGAAGCACCACAGGACGTTTTTAGTGCTTCAGACTGTAAGGAAGGGTCTGAAAAAAACAACATGCAAAGAAAATCCATGACATTATGTGTTAGTTGGTAGTATGAACACTGATAACAGTTAAAAGTGTGTCAGTTCCTACCCATTTTCTTTCTCTTGGTTACTGGCAGAGGTTCACCTTTGGGTAAATAGTGTTTCTTTGCTTGAGAGATCTTTGCAGGATTTGTAACTTAGTAAAACACCAAAAACATGACAAATAAACAACTGCTTTTAAATTAAACACAATCTAAAAACTTAAATAAATTAATGTATAAATTTAAAGACATGTAAACAACAAGGCAACAACAAAAAACATGCTTAATTCTAGTTTAACATGTATTGTTTCATTTTAACCAACAGCATTTATAACAGTACGTTGATATATTTAGATTTGCATCAAATATTTATTAATGCATTGGCACAGGGAATCTATTACTTGGGATCTGCATAATTCCTGATTTTTTTACTCCTGCTTAAAGTACCTCGAGGACCATGGAGTTTGTCACTGCTTGAGGGAGCGGCGGTGTTACTCCTTCCTGGGGGAGGCCTGAGACCTTGCGCTGCTCTCTGAATGCCAGTCTCTACGCCAGTCAGCCGCAGATTTAGCAGGCCAGTGGGCTGCCTGAGTCCTTCGATGAAATTAGTTTATTGTTTTAAAAAAGTGACACATGGGTTTGAAAGATTCCACATATAGAGAAATTATAAACATTGTATTCTATGAGAATCCATTACTATTATTATGCAATCAACACATTTAATGTGTAGTAACATAAACTAAACTACCTGTTGTTGTTGGGCGTAGGTTGTAGGAGAGAGGTTTTACATTAGGCTTCAACACAAGAGAACAGGATGTCAGATACGTGCAGTGAGGATAGATATGGATGAACCTGGGTCCGACCTACCACCTGGGATGGATCGGTCCTCCTCAGAGCTGCAGCTTGTGTTCTTTGCCTGGTTACGGGTAGACCTGACGCTGATGGATCAGGCCGTTCCGGAGGTGCTGAGGCCAACTTGTACCTTAGCAGCTGGGAAGCGGTTTTCAAAGGAGGTAGCATGGATTTAGCAGCAGGATGGGCCAAGAATGTTCTTCTGCCACAGACAATGTTTGATGGGACTTCCGCCTGCACCTGGGGCTCCGCCTTACTGGGGCCATCCCCGTACAGTTTCTTCTGTGCTGCCGTAAATTTGCCCTCTTCTCGTTCTGTGCTAAAATTGAACATTTTGCAGGTCACCATAGGTGTGGAAGTCAGCAAAGCGTCTTCCTTTAAATCGAGTGTGTCGTCCAAATTGAACGTGTTGGCCTTATTCTCAAGCGTATCTAAACTATGATGGCCGGAAGTGTCGGGGAAACCCTCCTTCACAGAAAGGCCCAGATGAGAACTGTCTTTGGTGTCAAACTGAGCAGCTGCAGAAGCTGCTTTCACCGCTGGATCTGATGCAGTCTGACGGACGGTGATTGTCCTGGACTCAGAGTGTGTAACTGCGGTCTTGGTCCTTTCAGAGGGGACCGCACCAACACAGCCCTGCTTTGGGGGCTTGGCGGAATCACAGATCTTCGGTGGAGATGGCTTGTCCAAAGCACTGTGGTGACTGTCGCTCGAGCTTGATTCTGATAAAATTATTGTGCCGTTGTTTTTGGGTGGTTTCATCGTGAACGTGTTGTTCTGAATGTTTACATTTGTGGCAACATCTTCCATCAAAATAGTACTTCCAGTTGATTTTCGCAGCTTTTCAAAGGTGGCATTTTGTACTTCACTTGTTTTGAACTCTGTGGTCGGCTGGTTATTGACATGGCTCTGACTTTTGGGGCTGCTTCCATTAGATGGTGAAAGATCCTGTGTCCTATTCTGAGGACCCAGTGTCTGGGCTGTGGCGTCTCCATGGGCGGATGGAGTCTGATCGGCGTGTGGGACAATTGTAAATGTGCTGTTTACAGATCCAGTTGGTTTTGGACTTTGCTCAGGCAACGTTCTGCTCAGCATCTCTAGACCCTTAGCATTAGTCGACGTGGCCGCAGGGTCACAAGGAGCCTCTGAGACGGCGTTCTGTGAGCTGTTACACTGCGTATGCTCAGTGTGTGACGCAGCGCAATGAACAGACATGTTACTGGAGGAGCTGATGTCTCGAGTAACATTAATAGGGTGGACCCCGGGTGTGCTCTCCACTGATGTTTGAACCATCGCTGTGCTTTTTTCACTGGACTCCAACGGGGGCCGACTGTCTTCCAAAACACTTGCCATTGAAATATCTTGAGTTACCTCTAAGGAAATCTTTGGTGTGTTATTACCTACAGACTTGTCTGGCTGTTCACAGAGAGAGGCTGTGGTGTCCATAAAGTTTGCATCAGGAGTCCTCGATACGTCACCGTGGATTTTGTCCTGTGTACCAGGCTCAGCTTCGGCCTCTCCGCCCGCTGCGGAAGGCGGGAGGTTGTTTTGCGAACCACACACTGGAACATCCTGCTTGACCTCGACCGGTGGCGTCTCACCTTTAGGTGAGAAGTCTGAATTGTGTGTAACTTCAAGAAGAGTAATTTCTGGGAAGTATCTGTCGTCCAACCAACGCAAAGGAGCGTCAATGCTTTCAGGAACATCAGCCATCATGCGATTTCCTGCCATCGTCTCACCTTTGGACACTTCAGAAATCTGGGAGTGGTCCTGTGTTGCATGAAAGTCTCTTGAAGAATGGTTGTGCTGTGAAGTCTGGTGATGATTTGAGCTCGTTCTTGACGCAGTTCTGGCACCAATCTTTTTACAGAGAGGGTTTCTCTTTAAAGAGTTGGTTTGAGGGCAAAAAGGTTCAGCACCTTTAGACTGAATGACATCAGAATTCCTATTGTTTAAAGGCACGGGGCTGTCAAACGTGTGCGTGAAGCCATCCGATGCTGGTGTAGAAGGCATGCCGTCAGGAAGATCGGGGTCATTTTTTGACAGCTGCTGTGTAGTATCACAAGTAACATCAAGTAAAGTAATTTCTGGCAAACATTCATCAACCAACCAGCAGACAGGAGTATTAGCATCCAGCAAAGGTCGCCTTGAAAGGGTGGGAGTGACGTTAGCAGACTGGTTGGAACCAGTTACCCTCTGGGAATTTATGACTGTATCGCCGAAGGAAAAGGACAGTGCTTTCAGTTCAGAACCATTTACAAATGTGGGAGGAGAAGGACAGTTGTGCATATTTAATTGTTTCAAAACTGGTGTTAAAGTAGATGGAAAGCCAGAATTTCCTGTCTTAAAACTTCCACTTTTAGGTGCTGGGGTTGAAAAAGCAGAATAAGGATTGTTTAGTCCACTATGCTGGGCAGAGGAAGACTCTGTTACAACTCTGTTTTCCTCTTTGAGCTCAGAAGTCCCAGGAAAAGCATTAACCCCAGGTGGAACATTTTCACAGTATTCAAGGTCTGGAAATTCATGAGAGATTTCTACTGCTGTCTGATCGGCCATGCCAGAGGATGTATTTGTAGTATTCTAGAAAAAAAGGGGGATTTATTCCATTAATGTTATGGCCCCAGACAGCAACAATTTCAGAAAAAAATATATGACATTCCTTGCTGGCAACCTGTAGAAAAGTCATATCTATCGATCTATAAGATCTTTTGTGCATTTAATTTTCTGGGCTTAAAGATACAACAATTAAGTACTTCTCTCCCACAAACTGGGATAAGTTTTTCTGCTGAGGATAGTTTCAGGCATTTGAAGACAAAAAGGTTTTACGCCAGTATGATTATCAGTTTACCTTTTTTTTTTCCAGTTGAGAAAAGCCATATATTCTGACAACACATTATCATATAACCTTGTTTATAAGTGTATATGTATTTAAAAGTTAGCGTGAAAAGAAACACTGAGCTGTATTTATGTCGATGTTGACAGTTCAACTGCGAAAAATCATCTCAACAACTGTGAAAAAAACATTGGCAAGATTGTAAATTTTGACTTACCAAACAAACTTCTGCTGAGGATGAAAATTTTGACATTGTTGCTTATTTTCTAAAAATCGGTCAGTTAAAGGCAGTACTATATGTCAAAAAGACCTAAAAATTCATACTATGAAAGACTCGCTCTGGTTCAAATGACGATTTGCCTCGCGCTGATTGGCTCAGGCGAACCAATCACAGCCTTGTCTTTTTCTTCTACGTTTATTTTTGCCAGAGTTGTATGCAAAATAACCTCAATATCGCCCCCTTGTGTCTTGAAATGTATTTTTTAAGTATACTATAGATATACAGTATATATATATATATATATATATAAACTTTTAGCAGGGTAAATGTATCCAAATCAAAATAAAAAAAAATCTATCAAGTGTAATTTACACAGTTCTTACAACTTGAAATTTTTGCATTCGCATATTTACAAAAGTGCTACAATTCATTATCCCTTGCAGTTTTCTTGAGTTTACTCTTCAGCTCTGACATCAGTGGATTTCCGAATCTGGGAAGGCAAAAAAATTAGGAATCATCAGGTTTTGAGTCATGACAAAAATAAAGTATTAAATATTCTAGTGTACATTTTTAAAACATCTTTTACAATTTTCATTCATTCAATTTACCCTGGTTGTCTTGGTGGCATCCATTTAGGTTTGTGTTTTTCCTCGACTTCAGGTTCATCACTCTTGTTCTCTGGTTTTGGCTCAAGTTCCTGTGGATGATTAGACAGGTTAATAGTTTAATTTAATTTAGAAAAAGGCGGAAAAATAAAACATATTTTTTAAAAAATGTATTTTGGAATAAAAGTGTAACATTTGGGAAAATACCATCTCTTACCTTGGGTTGTGTCTTTTTTAAAACATTTAAACCTCCACTCAGACCTGAAAAAAGTGTCTGTCATCATTTTCAGACATATTACTACTTTCTGTTTGTTGCAGGTGACCTACCAGGTAATTTTATTTCAATGCCCAAGCCTCCCACAGGAAAACCCACAGGCTTTTTGGCTAGGGAATGTGGTGGTGTGGGATTCAGCGATGGCATATGTAACAGTGAGCGAGGATCTTTTGGTGGCCGTACTCGAGGGTTTTTAACAGCAATTTTTGATTTTTGTGGAGAAGAATCCAGCACAGATGTGTGCACCTGGAACCGACCACAGAAGCAAATGACACATGTTTAGTTTTATGATGACTTTTCAGATATAAAAAGATTGTGTAACAATACCTCCATCTGATTTGGCAGATGTGTTGTCACCTGAGTCCTGTTTAGTCTGGGTAGAGCATCAACACAATTTTCTGACAATCCACCCTGTGGTGTCCCCATTAAGGACAGTTTCAACAGCCTTGATGACTCAGTGCCTCCTTGTGATGTACATTCTGATGAGACATTTTCCTCTTCTAATGACACCTCAGAGGAGCTTCCATATGGCCCTGACCCTGCATCTACAGAGTTGACCGCAGTGTCTTTCAAAGTGTCCTTATTCATTTTTGTCACCTGGACAAAAGTGTCCATCTTTGTTGAAGACTGAATGTCCTCCTCTAGAGATTGCTTCTCTGTCTGCCCTGTCTGATCTGTTCGCTCAACATCAGACTGTGACCCAGACTCTTTAGTGAAATTTCCCTGCGGTCCTGACATAAAAATTTCAGAGCCATCTGACTCTAACATATCAGAGGTTGTACTTAGAAGTGACCCAGTTACATTTAATGTCCAGAGCTGGCTTTCGCCCTTCAGTGACCCTGAGTCACAGTGAGCGTCATCCCAGAAGGTGGCTTGTTCGGTACCAGAAGACATTCCTGTGTCGCTCCTAAAGTCAGATCTTCCAGACTGGCTTACGTTCACAAACTGGTCTTCACCCTCTGTCAGGTCACGTGAGACTTCATCCCCCTCACTATTCAGCGGCTCTACCTTCTGACCCATTTGCTGTCCAGGCTCAGGCTTTTCCTGCCTTTTGACGCCATCAGCGTCCTGTGACAAAGCCCTCTGTATCCACGGGTCAATGGTCTCCTCATCAATCACCTCCTGAGCACTGTGCAAACTCGATTCTTCTGTGTGAATCATTGTCGCGTGCTTTTCCGTTTCCTCTGCTAATACCACAGTCATGTCTTTAGTTGTGGACTTTGAAACGGTGTCATTGCTCATTGCCTTTAATTGTGCCTCAGACTCTCCAACCAGGTTGTTGCCACTTTCTGTGTTTGACACTGACAAACTTGCTACTGACACATTTAGGATCTCCTTCTCAGTTTTGCTCTTTGATTTTTCTTTTGATACAATATTATCACCTTTGAAGCCAAATTCCTCCAAATGTAACCCTACATCTTGCATGTCTCCTGTGTCCTCTGAGCATGTAGGTTCCATCCCAACTTCCTGTCTCACCAGTCCAGATTCACTGAGGTCTTCCAGTAAAATGAAACCCCTGCAGCTCGTTTCTGCCATCTCCCGCTTTTTATCTTCAAATAGTTTTACAGTTTCATCAGAAAAGATGACCTCCTGAATATTGCCTTTGGTTTTTTGTTGCTCTACCATGCACTCTGTCAACAGCAAATTGTCAGATCCTGCGCTCGAGCAGTTATTTTGCACATTCTGTTTGTCCCCCATCTCCTCTGGTAAAAACACAGTCTGGCATTCTTCAGAGTCCCGTTCCTCCAGAACACTGTGTGTTGGATTTTCATCTTGCCTTTGCTCGTTGTTGCATTCAGGAAATCCCCTTTGTACTTCCTCAAAGGTTGGAGGATTTAGCCCTTGTGATACTACTTCCTGGTCTTTATATATCCCCTGAACATTGTTTATAGAGTTTACCGTAACCAAGGTGCTTTTCTGTGATGTTTGACGGTAACAATCTTTAACTTCTAATTTACAGGAGTGTTTTTCCTGTTCTGCTCGAACATCAAGAATTAACCTGTCATTTACAGAACAATGTATTGCTGTCAACTCAACAGGACTGTCATTGTTCATCACACCACTCTTTTCTCTTTGATTGGCACTGTTTTGCATGTCAGTGAGATTAGCTGCATTATCTGCTTTGCAAGTTTCCACCTGAGCTTCAGGCAAATTTCCATTGTTTTGATGTAATTTGGCCTCTGCTGACTCTTTATTAACAAAGAGCTGGTTTCTGATTTGCTCACTCACAATTGGCTCTCCTTCTCCTTCAGATGCCAGGAATTCCATAGCAGCATTTCTCTGCAACCTTTTTTCTTCCTGCCCCTCCTCCTGTCTCAGGCATAGAAGTATGTCACAGTCCTTCTTCAAATCGTCTTCATCTCCATGGGACATTGTATCACATTCCCCTTCTGTTGTTTTGCCCTTGATAGATGTTTTATCCATTCTTTCCCCATCACCTTCTGTCAGTGCTCTTGTGGTTAATTTCTCAGTACCAATCTCCTCGATGCTGTTAAGTGATCCATCGTCTGGACAGCTACCACTCTCCTGCATCTCACCCTGTGCATCAGTGTGCAAGCTTTGAATTCTGTCACCTTTTTGTTGGCCATCTTCCACGTGGTGGAACTGCTCTATGTCCACTGTTTGGTCAGGGTCTCCCTCCCTTGCGTCATCACCTTTGATGGACGCTTCGTCCTGACTGTCAGTCAGCTGGGTTTCATACTGTGTCTCACTGACATCAGGTGGTCCATGGCTTTCTGAAGAGTGACGCTCCCAGGCAACATCTGGACTAGCTAAGCTATGCTCAGTAAGTCTGGTCGGGGGTTGTTCTTCCTCAGCTTCCTTTTGGATATCTTTCTCTTCCATGTGGCCACATCCTGCACACTCATTGTCAACAGCAGGTTCCTGGAAGGAGTTTGGCTCATGTGTAAAGTTGTCCTCCGATCTGAAGAATCTGTTGATGGCTCCTGTTATAGAATACTGACAACAGAGAGAAGAACAAACTTAATATACTGGTAATTTTCTTTATTGTCTGTGGTGCTTGTGTTATCCCAGCTGTGTAAAAATACCAAAAATCATCAGCCAAAATGATGTAGGTATCTTGTCAGTGCACCTTTTTATTAGTGTGTGGCTGTGTGTTTATGCTTGGAGCTCAGTTTGAAAAAATCTTGCAACAATGCTTTTTACACAACACAAAGAGCTTGGGAAAGCGCCTTTCCTGTTACAAACTGAACATTCACACCTATACAAGTGACCATGAATAGTCTGACTTCTGTGGTAACATTTGCTAAATCTGCTTCTGTCAATTTTAGCCTCTTTTTCTACTGTTTAATGCCAGAAATGTAGCAGAAAATTAGTCTGGTTACGGAAAAATATACCAAAAAACAAATCAATGAAATCATGACAAAACCTGATGTAATGTAATTATCAGCTCACTCAAAGTAAATGTAAACATTTATATTTTATTGTAAATGAGTACATATCCTGGTGGGGGGGAAAAGGATCTGTTAAAAGGAACTTTATATGAAGAAACAATTGTTGCTCACACATACGCACACAAACACACAGACACACCCACGCACACTCACGAAATGGTGTGAGAAGAAATGACTCAGTAACCACCCGAAATATATATACTGTATATACACACACAAACACACACGTAATGATTAAAAACTCACCCACACTGTCCAGAACGTCCTCCCAAAACTGGAAGTTGGGCCTTCAATATCCATCTTCAAACTTTGACTTCTTCTCTGATTCTGACCATCTGAGTCGGTGTGAAAACAAGAACAGTCGTCTGCTGTGTTCTGCTTGTCAATAGTGGGCTCTGAATGTGCACATCTCTACCAACATCTGGGCTACTCGCCTTT
>CAAE01014992.1:276120-303387 GCA_000180735.1 Tetraodon nigroviridis | reverse complement strand
GTGTGTGTGTGTGTGTGTTTGTCCTGGTCTTTTTGTCTTCTTGAGTGTTTTCTAAGTTTTTTTCTGTCTTGTTCTTCAGTGTGTCGTCCGCCCTACGCCTCCGCCCCCGCCGCCTCACGTCTTCAGTTGTAGTCTCCTAATTCACTGCTTGGTGATGCAGGAGGACACCAACTTCCTATTTGAAAAATGCCCACAGCCCATGGCTCCACGTGTGGATGTAGTTTATCACATCTTACGAGTGTGCGCAACAGTGGGCACCGGATTTCATCATGGTCCTCCAGCCATCATTGTGTACAGAATACAGAGATGCCCTGCGGCAAACGTGTGCTTTATCAGCACCCGGGTTGTTTTGTTGTGTTTTCCTACGTTGTTTTTCCAACCTGTGCTGTCTGGACAATCACAGTCATTAAAAATATCAGAACGCAGCCTGCATGATAACTATCGTGTAATAAACATGGCTGTGGCGTAAATATCCTCCTGTCCATCCCAACAGGCACCGTTTTCTGGGCTTCTTTAACCTGAACGTGCTGATGTTCTCGGAGATCTTTTATCCCCTCATTTGGGTCTGACCTGCTTGAAGCAAAGATGAGTTTGACCATTCCTACAGTGCCAATTCTGGAAATGTAATGTGGCTTTTTTATTTTTATATTTTTGGGTTGATCTCATGATGTCTGCCCATCAGCCCAAGACCGGACGCCAAAAAGATCGATTCCTTTTTTTTCTAGTCAATCAAATCAGGTTACATCTGTTGTTCCTGCTCTGTCACATCCTGAAGCCAGGTGAGCTACACAAATGCCGTCTCTTCATGCCGCCCACAATGCCGCCGATTCCCTCAACCTTCCCCGGATTCTGCCGGTTCTGCTGGGTGGCAGGAGCACCCACTGCAGTTTGGAGCTGGAGCTTTCATGTCTGGAGACAGAGGGAGCTAGCAAGCATTACGTTGGCTGCCTGCTCGCCTTTAATCTGCACTTTGATGATGGAAAACAACCGTCCGAAGTTGAACTGCATTGAAAAACACGTCAGGGGATATCAAGCTAGCGTGGTGTAACCGTAGTCACAGTAAGGTTTGTTTTCAAAGCCTGTTATTTGTTGATCCTCAGTAGCCTAAACTGAGCACAATGCACAAGCACGGGTTTACATCAAAGACAAAAATCCAACGCTGGCAACTCACGCTGCGTCTTTCAGAACCCTAATTAGTTGCATCACTCGCACTCATCATAGGAACATCGACGTTAGCTCGATGTGCAACATCGACGGTGAGAAACGGAGGCACCCTGCTTTGAAAAACCTCCCACTCGCTCACGTTTGTAGCAATATGTCACTGCCAGGCGTCGAGTGGGCTTACTAGGCTCTCCGGACAGGAAATACGAGGCTAGTCATTTTATTTACCAGCTCATTTGGTATTCAGGTGGAGTATCTTTAGCCCAGGCTTGGTTTAATGGCCCGCATCCCTCCGGATTTGTCAAAAGACGAATGAAAACTCAAATATATCAGTGGAAAGTGTGCCAGGCGTTTTTCGGCACGCCGGCTGATTTTGTGTAATTGCAGCCGGAGTTCTGTCTCAGGTGGAAGCCCTCAGCTGGTTTTTTTTGGTTTTTTGTTTTTTTTTTTTTAATATAACATGGAACCGGAGGCTAGCACTTCATTTAAAGGAGCGTGCTCAGAGCAGCCAACGCCGAATAAACAAAAGCTGGGTGATCTCCGGAGTGGTTAATCATTACCCATTTAATTTAAAGTCTGACAGTTTAGGGACAGCGCCATTTATAAGACACCGTCATGGTGCAACATTTAACTGAATAGAAGATAGAGACGCCGTGGGAATGGTGGCCATAATTCAGCCAGACCAGAGTTTCCTGTTTCAAACTGCAGCACTGCTTGCTGACTGCGGTGATGAGAATAAGCTAAAGGAGAGAATGCGATGAATTGCACAGATTACCTGGGTTTTCGTGTTAAAGAGCATCTGCTGTGACTGGTCAGACTCTGTTTCTTTTCAGATCACATGACTATCACATATACCTATCTGCTTTTCCTAAGTCCAGCCTTGTTAATGACTCTGAAGCACCATCTCTGCTAACCTGATCAGACACTAATGTTATCATCTATACACACACACACACACACACACACACACACACACACACACACAAAGTCAGTAAATCAACAAATGGGAACCTTCTTGGCATCGACTGTGATTCATTTTCATTTTTTTATGCTTCTTCCAGGTCCAGTTTTGGCAACTGCATTGTTGTTGGTTGTAGGGGGCGGGGCTTGAGGATTCTCAGCCAATCCAATTAGGGCTGAACTCCAGGCCCCTTATCACACCATCATTTATGAGTGGCTCATGATGGCTTTTTCCAGCTGGGACCACCACTCTGGTTAAACTGGTCTTCCTGGGACGTCCAGACTCCAACCGACTCCAACTTTCTGTTTACTGACAGTTTTTGTTTTACACTTCTACAGGAAAAAAGTCTCAGCCACTCCTGACGAGCCCCCCTGCTGTCAGGGGTGTTGTTTCTGTGGTAACATTTCCATCATTAGAGCAAAAGTGAACGCTGAGTGACAACTGAGTGACTTTTGTTTAATTACTGACAGAAGCATCAAAGGTAAAAGAACGGTGAGGAGGAAAAGCCAGCAGCTCAGCAGTGACTCTTGACTGAGCCATAGAGGTTCCCACGGTCCTCACCGGCTGCCTTGGAAGCAAGAGAGCAATGTGGGAGGTGTATTAATCACTAAAACCCTGTGTTGCTGTAGCAACAAGTGGACACAAAATCTACCTTTGCTTTCTTAGTCAGACCACCTGGCTAGTTTTTATAGCATTAAAGATCAGGCTATGCTAACAAAAAGCCAAGTGTTAGATTGCTACAGTGCTAGCAAGCGTGTGTCGACAGTTGGGAGTTTTCTTCTTGTTCTTATGCACATTCTAGCAAAGATCCCATGTAAAATAAACACTTTTCTTTAATAATACAATGACAGCGCCTCGGATTTGGGTGAGCGAGCAAGTTTAGCATTCACATAGAGGTGTTCGCTTTACATGGCGGACAGACAAACACAAATGCTCGCCTTTGGCATCTCTAAAGATTTCCTATAAGGCCAGGAGTGGATCTCAGCACAGACAAAATCTTTCGTTTTGGTATAAAATATTCACAGCTGTAAATGCCAATCTAAAAATAGCCCCTCTGTTCCTCTCCCTTTTTCTTCCACTGCTTGTTTTGTCAAGAGGGACGACCGTTTCTTTTTCAATTCCTGAGCACGGCCTCTGTGTTGGAAACTTGCTCAACTTGATTCCAGCCCCCCCCCCCCACCCCCACCTCAGCCGACCCCCCCACCTCCCGCTGTTCCCTCCGCTTGCCAATTTTCCTGACAACTGAAGCAGAATGCGGACAGAGCGAGAGAAAAGGGGGAATAGAGGTTGACGCAAACGCTTGACAGTCTGTCTCTGCCCATTGTAACGGCTGCGCTCACCCTCCAAGCATCTCTCTTCCTCCTCCAGACCAACCCCCCAGCCCTCCCCCGGTTCCTCCCGGCGTTACCAAAAACAGGTTTATCATTTATGATAAAGTAGCCGTGGTCTGGGGAGAATCAGCTGCGGATGTTTATTACATTAGGTCAGCGTGCACTAATGGAGAACGCTCCTGCGGAGCATGTCAGCGCCACAGGGCAACAGGCTGGTGGACAGAAACCAGCCGTAGTTCTTCATCTCCCCCCCAAACCCCCACTTTCTCTCTCTCTCTCTCTCTCTCCGCTTCACTGTTGTTGTTCACAGGGGCCAAAAGCAGAAAGGTCAGCCTCCATCAGAGAGCTTATTACAGTCTTTAGCGTACACAATCTATTTGGCTCTGTCGTTTTGAAAATAAATAAACCAATTACGCCCTTTGTCTCCCGCTCCCACGCATGTCTCTGTCAACTCCAATTTATTCGGCAGCGATGGAAAATGAGTTGACAAACTGATTTGAAACAGCGGTCAGCCCAACGACAGCGTGTGTTCATGTGTGTGTGGATGCTGCAACTGAGCTCCCCAGCACCGTCTGATTGCATCAGACACCTTCAGGGCTAAATACCAACGGTGTTATTACTGCTAACAATCCCACATGTTACTTTATGGATTTTATGGTTCTGTCTGGCCAGCAGCAGAGGTTCCCACCAGTACCAGCCCAAGTGGTCGCCTGGATCCTCTAATTCATTATTAAAGGCCCTTTTTGTCCACGGCGCTCAGCCGAAGCCGGAGCTCATGTATGATGGATGAAGTCACGCTCACTCTTTAGTCGTGCATGGGGTTTGAACCGGGGCGGATTTGGGAACGATAAATGATGACATCAGATTTCGCTACGTTTCTGTTGGCCTCTGATAAGCTCAGTGGTGGCGAGGCTAATTTTGCTACCTTAATGGCGCACAAAGAGCTGATTACACATGGGGGTATTTATGATAGCACATCACAAATCAATCCAACTGCTATCCCTTAAGAAGCAGATGCTCTAATCTGGGTTATTGCTACTGCAGCGGAGAACCATTTCCGAGATTTATAGTCACTGAAGCCATTTATGGAAAACTAGTACTTTTAATTCTGATAAAGTCACAACATTAGTGAGTGACTGGTGCTGTTATACAACGCTGCAGCTGATTGGACAATGCTTTAGGTGTTTGTGTGAAGAGTCTGTCAGGCTTCCTCTCGTTTTTTAGTTTGATCTAACAAGATTTTAAGCAGAAAAACAATCAAATACAGCCTCGCTTGACAAAGACAAATTTCTTGCGTCTGATTATGACTTTTTTTTCCTCTTCCACTTTTACCAAACACAAAGCAGAGACACAAAAACAGCGATTCTTTTTGACACTTGCTTCTGATCAGATCACATGATCTGCAAGTTCTTTGGGAACACAGGCCTCAAGTCCGTCACTAGGACGACTCAGCGCTGCACCGCTGTCGGAGAAAGCATCCGGCTCTCGGCTCACCTGAGGCTTGCAATTAGCATCAAGCAGCTGCTGAGCATTCTGTGCCATAACGGTTCACACTCTGTGGACACAAACTGTCAGCTCTGCCAGCTCAGACACACTGAGATGGGAGCCTGTCTTCTTTTCCTCCCCTCGCTGTCCATCACCCTTTCTGCAAAAGCCCACAAACAGCTTTTCACCTTTGCGCTGGCGGCCTTTCTGTGAAAATGTCTCCTCATCCCACTAAAAATTCCAGGATCTAAACTGTTTTTCAGACTTTTGCGTCACTTGCAGGAGGCCGGCAGTCATTACTCAGGAGGCAGCTCAGACGTGTGTAACATCGACCATGGCCGCTTCTTTAATGAGAGAAGCTAGCTGCGTGTGATACGACCAGCGGGGATTTTCCGAGCTGTGCCAGACGCAACTGTTTTCATAACTGCAGGTAAGTCCAAATAAGGAAGCCTGGGCAGATGGCTCCTCCTGAGACCGACCTTGTTAGTCACGATTGTCACAGATAAAAATGCATCACATCCTCTCTGCAGCCAAGCGTTCAGGTTTTACGGGCTGATCCTTGCACCATCGACCGCAAACACACCTTAGAATCTGTGCCGGGATATCACACAATTGCTGCTGCTGGAAACAGATTTGGACAGTCCGTGATTACAAACTATCATATGACAGTGAAACTGTGGTGACGTTATTATCAGACACAGATCAGAGATGTCAGCGTTGCTTGGAAATGCACAAACGCACTCAAGTTTCACAACAACGTTACGGAAATTTGAGAACAGGTATCAAAATTGGAATTTTTTGTTGTATCTTCGGCGTTTGAGCGGGATGTGCAGCTTTTTAGCGCTTGTGCCTCGATCCTCCAGCAGGTGCTTTAGTGGGAATCAATGTTCACGCGAATACAGGTGTAAAAGCGCCTTTAAAAGCGTGACAGCTAGGCAAGTGCGGCGTGTGTGGCGTACACCTTGTCTGGTGTAACATCCTGTTTGGAGCTCGGGAGCTGGTTCCTGCTGCAGCCTTCTTCTGCATTTTGTGAAAAGTTTTCCATTTCCTCCAGATTTGGATGGAAAAGAGAAAGACACCCGCTCAGAAGGGGAAGCACATCCACGATGCACCTCCAAAAAACAAAAACGATAAATCTCACTGGCCAAGTCGGCGGTGCGGAGATGAGGCTGACAACAGCCACAGGCCCCCCGGCGACTGCCGCACTCTGCTTAATCAAGCAGCTTTTTGTAAACTCTGTCACTTTATTTACAGCTCAAAGGACAAGGTAGGAGTGTAGGTTCTGTGAGAAACAGAAGAATTTTCTCGATCTCATTTGATTCCAGGGGCAGCTGTCTTTCGGATTTACCACCCTGAGCGGTCGCAAATGTCTGCACCGCAGAAGGATCCCAGGTAGACTTTGGTGGGTTCCCTCCTTCTAAATATGGTCACATTAGCCAAGGAGCTCTGTTATGATCACATTACCGCCCCCATCCAGTCACAATCCTGGGAACAGAGTGGTGAACCTGGGTGGCCTTAGAAACACATTGTTTTCTTTCATTTGTGATCTGGCCAGAAAAACGTATTTATCTGTAAACATGAGAAAATGAGAAAAACCCAAATATTCCACAAAAACAAACATCCTGCAACATCAGTTTCCATAATCAATACTTAAAAACAGTCTGCGGATGTCATGCCCCTTCCCACCGGACCTGATTTTTTTTGTGTTGTCCGTCTGTTCCAACTCTTAATCCAATCCATTGCCAGGGATTTTCCCTGAACTTTGCCCAGATGTCGACTCTGACTGGAGGATGAAGCGACTAGAGTTCAGAGGGCAGAGATCAGAGGCCACTGAACAAGTTGTTTTTGGTTTTTTTTGTCTGTTTCTGAATCTTGGAATTGCCAAGTTAATTCAATGTTGTAGGGGAGGTCAAAGGTCACCCAAACTTTAGCCTCTGGTTTACCCAGGTGGATGTCGGAGGTCGACATTCTGCCAGCGCTACACCTCAATACACACATTATCACATCCTTTTAGAGGTCAAAGTTCAAGGCAAACCTGCCCATCATGATTTGTGATTCCAGTAAGAGGTCAAGGTCACAGCAAAGGATTTTCTTTCTGCTGCAGCACAGACACGTCAGTGAAGACAGACAAGGTCAGAAAAAGATGACACCGTGACAACTGATGGAAACAGAAAAGAAAGTGAAACTAGCATTTTTGCCACGTCCACATGTGTTCCAGAGTGTCTTCAATGTCACACATGCATCTTTGATGTTAAGATCGAGTTAGCTTTGAAATCTCTGCTTTATTTTTCAAAGCAGCCAAACAGTTACGATAACGTTGTCAAATGCAGCCGCTATGCTGTGGATAGATCCACAGCTACACTTTCACAGCTAAGTTCTCCGAAATGCTCATTACAAGGGGAACCACTTGTGTTAGAACAACAGGGAGTTTGGGAGAAAGTCTGACATGTGTACATGAGTTCAGCTGAGCTAGGGACTTAATGGAGGCCATGTTTATAGGTCCCAGCCTCTGGTCTCGACAGTATCAACTGTTTTCATCAGTCCAGGCAGGCCAAGGGGGGGAGCATTGGACCCTGTCTGCCTCCCTCCACCCAAATCCTTCAATATCAACCAGCTTTCCCAAAGCAAATAAAACAGCGTCGGGTTTCATGCGTTCTTCCCTCCAGCAGAAGAAACCTGACTTTCCCTCTTTTCTCATCGGTGTAAAATGTAGAGCAAGGGGAAAAAAAAGCTGAGTAAAAATAAAACATAGTTCGTGTGAGGAGATGAAAGACAAACTCTGGAACATCTGGTAGGCAGACACTGGCAGGTTAAGGTAAACAGAGTGTCCTTTTATGGTAGTCCTCCTACCCTCCACAGAACGAGAGGTATGAGGTGGAACACCTTCAAAGGACCGAGGGGCCAGCACAGCTTGTTCCAATTCATCCTTAGGCTGGCAGACATGCTTTCTGGCCATTAAACACTCTCACAAAGAGGATACAAAAAGTGTGCTTGTACGATTGTCTAGTTAATGGCATGCTTTGTTTGGACTGGCCCCACAAAAGTCATAAACTTGCATGGGGCTGCATGTACTCAAACTTCGGTATTTTTGGAATGACCTTCGGCGAAATCAAGGCAGGAGCAGATTAATTAGTTGTGGGGCAGTCCTGAGAACGAGCCTAACGCCAAACCTCTGTCAGGCTGCACAAACATCTGGCAGCGGGCATCTGGTGCCATACATCAAGCTAGCTCATCCATGTTAACGCGATCAAATTAACTCGTAAAACTAACATTTGCTTTAAGGAGATGGGTGGGGGGTTTCAGAGGTCGCTGACAGTCCAAGAAATGAAGCTTATAAAAAGTAGGAAGAGCAGCAGAGAAAAAAAGAGGCTGGTTCACTTTTGTGCACTCTTGCACTCTGGCTACCAGCACTAGTACCTCCAGCTGCTTGGCGCACCTTCCCCTTGCCTGAGCCTTTGATGTGATGAGCTGAAATGTCACGAACCTACAAGCGCTTCAGCTGCTTAGAACACTCTAATGAACAGGATGAAAACGCAACCCCAAAATCAATGAGCAGGCAGCCACGAGCCTGTGGCTGCTACAATGATAGTGGAGCAGGCCTGCTCTCTGCACGCAGGCTGCTGGAGGAAGCAAGTGGTGGCTCCCTCTGTGATAATAGCCAGCAGGCTTTATGCTCTTCAACTGGGTCACTTAGCGATGTATGCGGCACTCTCAATCTCTCCTCTCCCATTCCTTGTCTTTTCTTATCCTTTTTCTCGCTCTTTACCCCTGAGAATATTTTCTTTCCTAATGCTTACCCTCCGAATAACACCGCCACCCGCCGCCTCCAACATCTACGCCAGCAGTAGCTACAGTCCTTCAAGTATTTCTGCCGCTGCTCATGATCCCCTTCGTGGCGCCGCCATGTTTAACTGTCGTAAACCAGTATGGGTGCCCTCCTTCGACTATACCTCTGCCCTCATGGAGTCCCTCATGTGAGGGAGACTCCATTGTCACACTCCAGCACACGCTCATCTGTGAGGTATAATTGAATGATATTCGTGCATGGCTGAATGCGATTAAGGATTGTGTTTACTCCTTTGTCGCTCCAGATTAGCGTCTTTTCGTATCCCCCTTGAGGAAGAACGCGCGGTCTACGCCAAACACAGAGGTTGACAACTGACAGCTGACGGCGGCAAAAGACAGGAGACAACCAGTGGTTTTAGAATCAGGTTTTTAAGTCATCCCGAGTTTATGAAGGAAAGAAAAATGTTATTTTTCAGGAATTTTTGCACTATCAATTGCTTAGGTAGAGAAGTGGCTTAAAGGGAAAACCTCTGAGGGTATTTTTCTCCTCAATTGTGTTTCAAAAGTGGGGGTTTACTTAGACATCTGTAATGTCAGAAAAGCCTGCAGGCCCACCTCTCCGCCGTTGTATGAGTAAAAGGAGTTTGCTGTTATTAACCTTGCCATGAATCCCGTCCTTCTACCAATCCAGCAGTAATCCTAATAATCCAAGCGTGCACTCCCATCTCTCAGTAATAAGTGCCAGATGCTGATGGAGGAGATAAACAGCAAACCTGCGTGTTTGTTTTTTTTTTTTTTCTTTTAGCCAAGAAAAATAAAGCCAAGAGGTCCGCAGGAATCTGCACGCTGTGATGAAAGAATGTGAAAACAGTGGTGCACGTAAGCAGAGAAAAGCTCTCATCAAGGAGTAAGCCTCCCTCAGAGCTCCCTCCTCCATAGGCCTGCCAGCAGGAGAGTGGTGGGGGGTTGGGGAGGGCAGGTACAGTCAAAGTTTTAGTTGCGCTGCCCAATTTCTTCCTGAGAAATATTTCTTTTAAAAAACTAATCAAGGCCTCTGCAGCTGCTTAAAGCAGAGAAAAAAAACCCCTGATTATCTAATAATCCCCATGAATGTTGGAAGATGTTCTCTAAGACTTGCTGTTAGTTTTGTAGTTTATCCAACTTTCCCTGACAGAAAACAGAATTGGATCAGCTTTGAGGAGTTAGCGGTTAGCTGCAGTCAGAGCCCATTTTTAAACTTCCTGTGCCAGTTTTCGCTACGAAATCAGAGGACAAGGTGATGCTTCATACCATTGAGATTTCATGCTTTTGCAGAACTCCTAAAAGTCCTCCCACAGGCCCGCCTCACTGCTGCACAGGACACGTGCACAAAACATTTGCGGCAGACACACTCCTCTGGGCACAACATTTTGATCGCCTTCTTTCATCAATTATTAGCCATTGACTTTAAATGCCTCACACAATGTCTTGACCTGCTTTTCCGTATTTTATAGTGTTGCTTTACAACAGAACCTTCCCAAGTTTCCAGGTTGACCCTAGCCACTTGGCCTTTCTGACCATTTGCAATCGGTTCAGATGTCAAAAAGTGAGAACTCAAACCACTGAAGGCTCGGTTGTACGGCTGTAAACTTAACATTCAGAAACCCTGACAGTTTGTGGTACTTCCTTAAATAGCTCACTCTGTCATTGATGGCGCTAGATCTGTGTACAAGACGAGCTCTGACAGCTCCAAACAACCGCTGGTGGGCTGTTACACAAAACCACACATCCGAATGTGGTGCTGAGAAGCAGCGGATTGTTCCGACACAGAATCTCCTCAGGTATTTCTCCTTAGGTCCCTGATGTCTGAATTAATCTATTCAGACGGTTCACAAAGAATCGGAACGATCGTGCCCAATGCGGTCCTGGCTCGAAGAGAGCTTGCTACACGATGAAGATACACATGAAATGTTGGCCGCTATTATCAAAACGACAATGAGCAGGTGATGCAAGTCGGCAAGCCAACTGAACCTCCTGGACTGGCTGCATTGAATGGTTGTTTCTGAATGGTCTCGTTTGTCACCTCTGACAGCGATTCATTTTCTTTGATTGGCTGACTCTTTAAGAGACAGCTATAGAAATCTTTTGTCGCCTTTTTCTTTTTTCACTTGAAGGAAACGTTGGCCTTGACTAATGGCTGCCACAAAGCCTTGCCTCTTTACATGCGCTGCGCTCAGCAGGCTTTTCAGAGTTGTATTGTTATCAGGAGAACATTTCAGGCGCTATCTTACACCCGGCGTAAAGCCCCGGTGCCGATGAAGTGTCACTATCTTGGTAATTCTGCCCACTGCCGGCGTTTGCACAATGAGCACACATGATTTTACATTACGGATGGGTGATAGGGGCGTTATGAAGGCAGATCAGCTGTTAGCTGCTACGGGTGGGAAATAAAACAGATCGGAGCCTGTAGCTTAGCATGATGCATTTACTGGAATGGTCGCGTTGCTGCTTACATGCATAGATCTCAGCTGGCACTGAGTTCACGCCAACATCTATACATCTAGCCATAGTGAGAATCTCGCTCAGAACAAGCTTTTTTTCCCCCTCTTTAACACAGAAGCAGGTGGCGAATCATCTCACTCTGACTGCCAACCTCTGTTTTCCACCTAGGTTTTTTTTTTCTCATGGTCTCTCACCTTTTTTAAGTGCGTGTAAATCCCTCCGCACACTTCAGGGCTCCTGCAAAGTCTCACAGATGCGCAGCACAACTGTGAAGGTTTCAAAACAGTCAGCCAGGCTGATTTACCTGCCAGCAGCGAAGTGGCGAAATGACTCTGCTTCTCCACTTCTTCTACCTTCAGATCCATGTTCTGCCCTCTAATTTTGTAAATTCTAAAATCTCCTTTAAACCAGACATCATTTTATCACCCCAGTCGGCCAGATTAACAGCCTGCACCTTTTTAGTCCCACCTGGAGCTAAAACACCTTCAGACTCTGATTCTAACTGCAGTGTGGAGCTATGCCAAAACTTAACTCCCACAGATCTGGTTTGCTTTGTTCCACCTTTTCCGTCGCACCACAACTGAATATAATACTAGTAACAACACCCCGACTGCCTAATCTGACAACTATTAATCAAAGCCAAACTTTAATTCTTTGAAGGTCGAATGATGAAAAGGTTGATGGATTCAAACGCGACCCCCGTGCCAGTCAGGGTAAGGATACAAAGCCGCCGCCGTCGCTCCCAGTGTCTCAGCCTGCATTTGATCTGGGATAATGATGGCCCCCATTAGGCAGAGATGTGTCGCTGCATGAGTCAGGCACGCTAGTCAGACTCATTCTGCCTTCCTGTGTCAGTTCCACTCCTCAATGCAGAGCAGGGCGCCCAGCCAGCCAGTCTGCCAGGCTGAACATGCAGGGATGTTCCAGTGTTCTGCAAATGTAATCATTATTTTTGTCTGATACTGATCACTTATTGGTAATTAAACTTTCAGACAGATCTGACAGGAGCAAACTATGCTAATATTATTACAGCGGGCAGCAGCAAGCCCATAACCATGATTATTCTTTATGGGTGCAAACTCTTACAAATCTCTCCTAAATTGCACACAATAGAATATTCCGCAGTGTTTTCCGATTCAAATGATCCTCAGTTTGGTTTTAATGAAATGCAACCAGACACCAAACGGCAGAAACAATTTGTCTGAGTATTATTTTGCGGCCTGCAGTAATAATGTGAGTGTCTGAATTGCAAACGATATTATGGGCCATTACAGATATTTGATATTCGTTAAACATGATCCCTGCATATTTTTCACTTTGCCAGTGCCACAATTAATCTGGTCTGCGCCCCCCCCCCCCCAACAAACTGCCAATTTCACAGGAATTTTATCCAATTGTGATTCCTCAGTGATTCCTTCAGAAATGAACTTCTGATGCCTACTGCTCTTTTCAAGTACAATCAAACACAGGAAACCTTAGCCATCCTTCAGTGCCTTTACATTCTTACTGTTAAAGTGGCTATTCCATTGGTCCTCTTCTTTTTTGGGGGGGGGGGGTGCTCTTAGGAGCTCTCCAGCCGTGCTGGGGATTAATTTCCCGTGGCACATCTCCATCTGCAATCCTGATCCTGATCATCATCCTCCTCTTCTGCATTAGCCCCCAGCTGTGCGACTGTCTGCCCAGGCCGGTTGTTCTCCACACCAGGACACTTCCAAGATGGGAGCAGCCATAAATCACCACGTTTCACATCAGTTTAAATTTTCAGCATTTATTTGGGCTTTGATTTTCTTTCTCCAGCGGCTTTCTGTGCCCAGCCCTGATTGATGCTAATAGCTCTGACGGCAGTCGGAGCCAGAGGGGAGCTGTGTCTTACTGGTGCAGCACCAGTTCTGCTATAAATATAGCTGTTTTTGTCTATTGTGACTCTGGAGGGTGGTTAGTCAGAAAACTAACGACACACCACTGTCCATATATCCTTGCCTGGTGGATGCCTGATTCCTAGCGGAGCAGAGTCCGAAACGACAGATACAAACGGTGGCTAATGTAATGCTAATTTAACAGTAAAATGCAAAATCAGATTAGAATAACAATAAAAAGCGAACATGTCATTTTATTTAGATGGCTTCCCGGGGTCAACCCTCATCAATTGCATTGCTTTTCTGACCCTATAGACCAGAGGTGGGCAATTATTTTGCCTGAAGGGCCACATTGTGTTTTAGATCTTGATGAAGGAGCCAGCCCCCAAATGAGGATTGGAGGTTAACTAAAATATGCGCTTGATGGATTATTAATATATTAGACTATTAACATGGACTAGAACATGTTAGCATGCTAAGTGAAGAGGGGTGAACTTCTTTCTAAACAATAAAGCTAACAACCTTCTTAAATTGGCTTGTGAAAACCTGTCCGTAAAGGCTGTGCGGGCCGGATTAAACAGCTCATCGGGCCACATGTGGCCCCCGGGCCTTAGTTTGCCCACCTCTGCTGTAGACTGTTCTTTTCCTCTACAACATATGGGATTATTATGACCTTCAGATCCACTTTATGTCTATTTTATACTCACTTTAGCCTGTTGACATGCAAACAGTCAGCATGGTGCCTGTTAAAGAGGACGGAATAATCTTTTATCCAAATGAACTTCAGCTGCGAGGGTAACCAGTAGGGGATGGTGGGACCCTCAAGATGACTACTGCTAGTTTTTCAGTCCTCTCATGGAATGAACAGGATTATTGTTTCTTTCATGATTGCCAAACACTCCAGGTGTTTCTACACACGCTGGGTTACTTCAGGTGATCTAACTCAGCCCTCATTCAATCAGACTAATTCTGGAGGGCTCGCCAAGGCTCTACACTGCGACGTGTGCAAGACCAGATTGCTCAGCTGAGCAGCTTTTAAAGGTCACATTTTTTCACTGCTGTGGTGCCTACAAGCTCCTTGCAGAGCGCTGCGTATATTCATCACAAACCTGCAACTCAAGCGTGCAGAACCTGAGCAGCCACATTTTCCACTCAGAACTGTGAAAACGCAGCGTGGCATCTCAGGTGGGGCTTGCTGCGTCTGCACTCCCAGGAACTCAGTAGTTTGCTGGAATGAAATACAATATTCACAATTCCCCAGCATCCTCAAGGAAAACAATGAGTGGGAGACTTGTTTGCCTTCATGGACAGGCTGTAATTTCTAAAGACCACCTCTACAAATGTATGCATGTATACACTTCTGTGGGACTTTTGTTGTCCCTTGTCTGAGTGGCGGGGAGCACTGTGTCACGCTTTGGTTTCTGCCATACAAGGAGACAATGATGTTATCAGCTCTCAGCTTGACATTGTAAATCTAAATGATGTAATAAAATAAAAGCGGTTTCACACCTACACCCCCACTGCGTCCTTGACACAATGTCTACCTTGCAATTTTTGCAATTTCATTGAGAGGCGCCAAATCAAAGATAAGGTAGTTATAACTGTTTTACCCCTGAGGCCTAGTTTCTGCATTTCACAGGTAGATGTTGCTCACTTGTGCTTGTTCCTCATCGTGGGTTTTAATTGAGACTCTGAGTACAAGCCAGCTTTGTGTTTTATAGGAAAATAACTGGATTTGATCACTGGGGACTGGCCTGTAGCAGGAGGGAAAAAGTCATACTCCTTTTGATAAACAGTGTATTACAACCTTTAGTGAGTGTCTAAAATGAGTGAGTAACAGCCGATTCGCCCATTGAAGACAGAGTTAGCTGTCTTGGAATAAGGATGGGGAGAAATCAACAAGAAGATTGTTGATTCATTTCCAGAGAGTAATTGTGTTGAAGTCTTTGCTAAGACTGAGCCAAAACTGTAGCCTCCAGCATTAGCAATCCTAATGTAGGAAAATGTGCTTACGGTCTGCTCCCACTTTTTATTTGCCATTTTTAAAACGATCTTCCTAGCTGGGGGGAAGTCAGAGGCTCTGTTTTAGGAATAGCCCTAGTGTCTCTCTGCATTCCCCTTGGTCGTGACAGCCACATTCAATCAACAGATCAGGCACAAAATGACATCAACCAAGCATCGTCATGGCAGCACTTTAACGACTTCTGCTTTTAAATTGTTCCTATTTATATCAGATAGAATATTTCACACTGTTTCAGGTGTTTAATCACAAAAAGTTTGACACGAGATGTGTCGGCAACAATAACCGAAAATTTTCCTGACGGATGTCGTCAAGTCTTTCACATCAAACTTTTATCATCGGCAGGAGTGTTTATCATAAATGTTCAACATGCTGCAATAAAATGTACCAAAAAGTGGTTGATGCCGGGCTCTTAAACAGCCTTGTTATAATGAGATCTCCCACCAACAAACAGATGTGGTGAACTGACATTCTGTGAAACTAACATCTGTGGATAATTGGATGTTGTAGCTATTGTGGAAAACATGGAGTGGGTCCCTGTTTTTCAGCAAGGAATCATGTTCATCTGCACGCTAATAGGTTTGCAGCAACGCAGCTGTGTTCCCCATCTGAAGGGGGTGTTCAGCTCCACTTCTCCAGTCTTTTGGGACAAAAAACAAAAGTGTCATTCAACATTTGGGGTTCTGATGAGAGCTAAAGTTTCAATAATCAGCTCTTGCCTTAGAAAAGCTGAAGGATAGTCTGGCGTTTTCTAATTAGCTGTTTGAGGCTAACGTTAACCACTCTTTGACCAAAAATACTGGGTTCTTTTGGTTTCTAGAACCCTGCACCTTCTCTTTCTAGCGCTCTCCTCTTGCTTTTCATCAGAACTCCCACCCCCTCTTGAGGTTGTGTTGTGTTGTGTTGTATTGTGTTGTGTTGTGTTGTGTTGACTCTGCAGTAGTTTGACCTCAGTTCCTGACCGTACCATCTTTCTCCATCTCCTCGGCTGTAGGGACGGGGGTCTAAAGTTAGCATCTGTCCCCATGGATACGTTGCATCTCTGAGCAGTCTGTCTATCTAATGTTGTGCATCTGTTTTAAACATTTTTAAGACAGAACGTGTAATAGACCAGAACAAGCAGACAACAGAAAAAAAATGTTTCCTGAAAATGTGTTGAAATGGAAATAATGTTCAGTAAAAGTTTTGGGGGTTTTTTTTTTTAACTTTTTTTATGTTCTCTACAGAACAAGTCAGTCCTCCAGTCAGTCAGCTTCTCTCCCAGTGAATCATTTACCAGTCAGACCCATGCAGGTCGCTTCATTTACTGCCTGACTAAATGTTAAAATACGAGATGTATTCAAGTGTCACTGAGTTGAAGCTGATATGTTGACGGGAGCCTGGTGAGCCTCCAGCATCTCCGTCTGCAAACACCTCATCCAGAGATGAGTTGCTTAAAAAAAAAAAAAAAAATCCAGCAGTCAGAGGAGGGAATGGCAAAAGCCACACAGGCTAACTGTATCTAATCCAAGAGCAACATTCATGGGAGCATTTGTAGCAGTTCAGCCTGGAACAGCCATACAGCCTGCCAATATCCTCCTGCTGGATTCTCTGCACAGCACAAACAGCCTGGAAATCAGCCTGAATTACAGTTTTGTTTAACTTCACTCACTCAGAAACACAACAGCTCATTTGTTTTTGGGGGAAACTGCAGAAATACTAATGAAGACGCGTTGGCAGAACTATCTACACTCATTATCCTGTCATTGTCCTGCCTTAGAGAGGAGACAGTCACAAATATCATCATCAAACTCTCATTTTCATCCAAGCAGGATAAAACCATCACCCGACTCATCCACATATTCAAGCTTCGACAGTAAGTATGTTGACTTTTGTAAAAGGTTTGGAAAAGATGCTGATTTCCATTGAAAGATTTAGATACATAAGGACATGGATGAATGGATGGATGGATGGACAAATGGATGGACGGATTGTTGGCGTCACCGATAACAACTGTAAACACCACACCGGGTGGGGTCCACCTGATTTCAGGAAGCTCCGCCCATCATCTAAACTGCTGAACTCTCTGTCTCAGAAGTTATAATTAAAACAAAGTAAAGAAATGTTTGTGGAGGCAGTGGGTGGTATGCCATCTAATTATCTCCCACTGTCTCACGCTGATAATGACCCCCCGATGAAAAAAAATGCTGCATCTTGAAAATGTTAATCTGGGTATTATTGGGGAAAGATGCACGTCTCGGTGGAAAGGGGGAATTAGCTTTCAAATGCCTCCATTAGAGCCTTGCCATAGAAATAAATTCCTCAGCTGCAAAAAAAAGAAAAAACTTTTGCAACTCGGCTCTTTCTTTGTTTTCATAATAGATGACGGGGGCTGCGTTTGTACTGTAATTGCGGCAGCCGTAAATTGGTCAGACCGCAAATGAAAAGTACAGCATTTTTACACAAATGGGCCTGGGTAATTGTTAACTCTAGAACATCTGACAGGACGCGCTTTTGTCTGAAAAAAGCTCCACTGGCTCAAAATGAAGCTAATCAACAGATTTTTATTTTTATTTTTTATTTTTTTTAATGTATTTTGACATAAAGCCATTATGTTGTTGTTGTGCTTTAAAATCCCTGATCATCATTTTACTGTGATTTAGGGGGCAGAAGTGAAAAATGCAAAGTGCCTCCAACAGAAACAACAAATAAGATGGCATCATTAGTAGGAACGCTGCGCTGGAGGAATTATCGGGGAATAAAAGCAAGCTTGTGAAAACACTGACTCGTGTCATGTAACAGCATTGCAAACCGCTTTACCAAAACTGTAGCTGAATTTTAATGAAAATTGTTCATTCTTAAAGGTTTTGTTTTTTTTTAAGGGTTTTTTTTTAAGCTGTTAGACGCACTGCCAAAACCTAAAGTGCTTGTTTGCCATTTTCTTCTTTTATTTGAATTTTCTTTCATGTTTCATTCAGCTGGCTCTTTGCTGCGCATCGGCCGGCCATCTTGTGATAAAAAACGTGGTGCAGTCCTTTGTGTCTGGCAGCTTTGCTGTGTGCAGACCTGGCCAGCATTAGCATTTTCATTCAAATCTATGTTTTTATCTGACCGTGCGCATGTAAGTGGATAATGAGACGATCAAATGAGCGGTAAAACGTCAACAAACAGCCAATTCTGCTAGTCTACATTTGTACTCGAGACATAGAGGAAAGAAAATCGGTGGCTGAACTTCCACCTTTGTCATCGTCCTACGCCTGCTGTTGCACGACACTCATCACGATCCCTTAAAATCGTTCTGTTGATCTCTGATTCTCATCTGCAGTCGCTTAGCAGGAAGCAACATGATGGGCTGGTTAAGTGAAACATCTGAGAGCACAAACAGAGAAACTTAACTTGAAACCTCAAACTGTGCCAGAAAGTACAAAAGTGCTCAGAGCAGAACACATGGAGCGGATTAAAATGCCTCTCTTTTCTTTTGGGTTTTCGACAGAAATGAGATGTTAAAAAGTCCAGGAACGTTTCTGAGACAAACCAGCAGAGATCGCCATAAAAATGACTACAAAAACCCTTCAAAGTTACTGATAGTTAACAAAAAGCCTTTGACTGGTGAAGGGATCAGAGCCGAATTATGTTGGTTTCTCTAGTTTGGCCATAAAATCAGGCTCAGGACCCCCTCTGTCTTTGTCTGGTGAAGGCCATGTGTGAACTGGATCGAATCATGTCCTTGAATCTTTGAAGAAGCTGAATGTCCAACAGTGCACCACAGTGATGCTGGCAGATTGTGGACTTGCTGGAGTAAATGATCAGGGGTTCTGTGAAATCTGCCTTAATCATTGAGGCATTTTTGTCTTCTCAGAGGGGCTAGGTAAATAACACAGGAAGGCGGTAGGATACAGTTTTTCACAATTGCTTCAGCTCTAGAATCCCGGTGCGGTGATTAGGTCAGAGCGCAAGGGAACACCGGGCAGATTGAGACTCCTGGGAATCACAGAAAACACAACAGGTCGGCGCCCTTTCACGGCATCTGCTGAGGACGTGAGGAGGACATCAACCCCCAGAAAACAACAAGCCCAGACAATATCTCAACACGGGTGCGGGGGGACCTCGCGAGGGAGCTCACACAAGTGTGGACAGACATTTTCAAACATTTCGCTCTCCCACGCTGCGGTGCCGCTGTGTCTAAGCGTCAAAGACGCAGTTGGAAAAAGTGTCGGCCTGTAGCTCCCAGATCCAAACACTCCCACCCATGTGGACCCACACCAGCCCCTGACATTGAGGGCTTGTTTGGGGCTTTGGTTTCTTTGAAGCACCTAAGGACAAGCTCACCATTGGCTAATAGGATAGTTTTTATAAAACTTTTAATAATACAAAATTAATGCAATGACTAAAAATGATATTCTTGAGTTTTTCAGGAAAAGTCGAATCCACCTGAGTTATAGGGCACATTCTGCGTCATGACTTTTAAATTTATGTTTGTTTATCCGTCTGCACAGAATCTATTTGCATGAATCTCAGTGATGGATCACAAGTGGTCACTTGAGACGCATATTAACATCACGGGGGGAGCGGAAGACTTAGAGACACCAAGTTTTAATGAGCCCAACCATAAATTTTTCCTAATTCCAGGTACAACAGCCCAAAAAGTAAAAAATAACAACTTTTCTGCTATTTGGCATTCAGCAGTCGGGAAAAGTCATGGATCACTTGAAAAGGTTCATTTACATAAATAATGTCTGCATCCATGTCCTGTAGCAGAGAACGCACGGAGGAGGGAGGAGACATATTTCGGACAGCACCATTTTTCTCCTGCCGTCCACCCACCACATGTGCTATTGCACTGCCACCACCCACCAACTGCTGATGCTGCTGCTGCGCACGCAACAAAGAAATGAGACAAAACAGAGAGAGCCCTCCCCCCTCTTTCCTCTTTCTCCCCCCCCCCCCCCCTTCCTCTTTTTCCTCTTCTTCCTTTCTTTCTTTTTTTTTCCCCCCTCACACATTTTTTCACACCCCCCCACACACACCCCCCAACACAAACCTCGAGGGAGAGAGAGAGAGAGAGAGATGAGTCTGTTTTCAGGACACCATGAATCCTCTCTGGTACTGTGACTATTTACATTCAATGCCACTTTCTGAATAGAGGCTATTTGATGATAATGTTGATGTAAGAAGCTGAAGCAGGCAAAGAATCTGAACGTGGAAAACTTGTAGTTAAGTCTGCAAACTTGCAAACATCTAAGTGTTAATGTCTGTTTTATTCAGTATCTTTATTCCATCTTTGTCCTGTATTTGTTGCCATGGTGCTCATAAATCAATGTAGTCGTATTTGCAGAGTTGACTCAAGGCACTTTCTCAGTACCCTCGGTCAGGGCCTCCTCAAGGTTTCCATGCCAACGCCCTCCAACAGCATCAGAGCAGGACAAAGGTTTGCTGGTTTTACAGCCTGCTGGGTGCTTCTGTGTCACGTGATGGTAAAATTTCAAGAGTAACCAGGCAAAGTTAGTTAGTTAGTTAGTTGCAGCTGAGTCTTCTACAGCAGGACTTCCACTAGCTAGTTACAGGTTCAGAGCAGCTTTGGTGAGTGTTGCCAGGTTCTATGGGATCTGGATGGAAACTGGCATCCACATCACATCTCTGTGGCCTTGTTGGCAATGCCTTGATCATCAAATGCAACAATCAGACCAAAGGTGCATTCACTTGTCCTAAAAATATGCTCTAAAGATGATAATTTCAGTTAGTATTTATGTGTAACATGCATTGTGTGCCGGAGAAAGCTTTTAATAGCGTTAAACAGGGAAAATCATCACAATTTGTATCTCTAATTTTCACCTAAGTGACTTAAACGCTTTAAAGCATTGGCACTGATGTAAATGAACATTATTATTATTTACCCAGAGGGTTTCCAGAACACTACTATAATTACCATAATTATATACCAGAAGGGGGAAAAAAGGGTTTGTATGCACATTTTTTTCCTCAGACACACTAACTGTTTTGCAAACTTTGCTCCCCTGGAGAGCTATTTCTGTGTATCTCTAGGCTTTTAAAACATCAAGTAGGGGAGGACGAATGGGCACAAAGGAGAGGCTGATGGTGCCAGCTGCCTTAACTGGGTCAGACTACCCAGCCCCGTTCAGTCAGTATCACGTGTGGTTCCACGGGGAGCGCTCCAAACATCGACAGGGATAGGAAAGAGACACATTTAAGAATCTCTGCTTTTGCAGATGCGGAGTGGATGATAAAACACCCCCCAGCAGAATGGCTGAGCGGGAATCCATCAGGGCCAGAGTGGGTCTGAAACATTCCCAGAGCAGCTGGTGCCCTCTCACAGCTCTGAGATCCCCCACCTGCCTGGGTCTGGATCTTATCCTGACACCAACTCACAGAGGAGAGAGACCTTTTACCCAGCCCATCGAGCCGTGTCATTCTGCTACCTGCAGCCTTTGGGGAGAAGGCCTGCTGATATGCATGTTTTAATCAAAGGAAGACAGCCTCGGCACAGTCTCCCGTACCTGAGCTCGCTCTGAAGCCGACTGCCCACATGGCACTTTCACAGTCACACATGTGTTGGTGTCTGGCACATCACTTCACTTCAGGCACATCACTTCACATTTGTTCTTTGAACAAAATGAAAACAATGTTTTTATCTATTTTTTTTTTCTTCCACTAATACATAATAAGTACGGTAATTGTTTCGCATTGTGGTGGCTCTGTGTCTTGAGATTAGATGCTGAAAGGAACACAGCGTGCCACGGCATGCCCCCCCACACACACACACACTTTCTGTTGCCAGGGAACTTAATCTTCTTTTCATAAGCAAATATACAGTACATGCAGAGTTTAGCAACTTTAGTTGTTTTGTAAGTAATGGTATAAAAAAAATAATTTACTTGTCAACAAAAAATACACAAATTACCATGGTAAACCATTCTAAAATCTAAAAATCATATCTAAATTCTAATATAATGTGAAATATTACTTTTGCAAATGCTGGAGCTTCTTTTTTTGCTGTGGTTCATTGCCATGAGGAAATTTAACCAGTCAAACAAAGGGTCTGCAGCCCAGTTTCCTTTTGGAACATCAGTATATTAAGTCCATGTGTACAGCTCCAAAGGACGCTCAGAAGACACCCACTGGCCCCCACCGCAAGAAGGTTAATTTCAGCTGTTTGGCTTTGGCTCTGCAGGGATCAACGCTGACTCGAGCTGGACTTTTATTGTTACAGGTGTATGACAACTGGCACAGAAACAACTCTTCTGGCAGGAAGAGCAATAAACTCCAGATTTGTGCAAGTGAAGACCTTTCTTAACTGCAAATTGTGGGAAAAGAGCACTCATGTCTTCCTAATATGGCTGTGAATTGGTGGAGTTCTTTGTGTGCAAAAATTACTGAGTTTAAGAACATTTGATTGTGGAAGATCATTGCGAAACACCCAAGGCCTGAAGTTTAGCAGATTCTATACTGGAGGAACCTCATCTCTGCTGGGCACAATCTCCAGAAGGTCGAATCGTGTTGTTTTTCTCAAAGTTTCCTTTCTCTCTGTGCAAGAGAATTTGAAAAGCTTCATTTATGACTTGTTTTACCAATTTTAGATCCACAATTCGGCTGTGAATAACAGCATTGTGGGAGAAAAAGAAGTTAGAAAGAATGCTGCATGTTAGGGAATAGTTTGTTTTGGACCCAAACGCAGATAAACAAACGCTTAAAAAAAGAAGAACCCTTTAAGCACAAGGGGGAAAAAAGAAGGCCATTCTAATAGAGGAAAAAACAGTGTTTATAAAAAAAAACTCAAATGATACAAATCTTTGCAGTGATGCTCAGTGTTGTGTCTCTCCGGCTGATGGTTATCAGCCGGAAAAAGGTGGTGTGCCTTCTTCAGGTTGAGGAGAAGATCCTGCCCCAAGTGAAGGATTTCAAGTACCTCAGGGTCTTGTTTACGCGCGATAGAAGAATGGAGGCAGAGGTCGAGAGGTAATGCAGTAATTCAAATTCTGCAGCGATCCGTTGTGATGACGAGAGAGCTGAGCCAAAAGGCAAAGCTCTCGATTTACAGATCGATCTTCGTTCCTACCCTCACTTATGGCTATGAGCTTTAGGCAGTGACCAAAAGAACAAGATCGCTGGTACAAACGGCCGAAATGAGTTTCTGCCATAGGATGGCTGGGCTCTCCCTTAGAGAAAGGGTGAGAAGTTCTGTCCTCCAGGAGGAGCTCGGAGTGGAGCCGCTGCTCCTTGTGTTGAGAAGAGCCAGATGTGACACCTAGTCAGGATGACACTTTTTAAATTGTCCAACTGTAACAAACTTCATCGCACGTGTGTGTGTACGTGTGTGTGTGTGTGTGTGTGTGTGTGTGTGTGTGTGTGTGTGTGTGTGTGAAGGGGGGTTCATTGTGAGAACCAGACCATCTTTTCTATCCATCTTTCCATTTGTCTTCCCAAGCTTATCTCTGTCAATTTCAGCAGGGAGGCCTTGAGCGACTCCCTTCCCCCCTACCTATCTTGTCCAGGAGAACACCAAGGTTGAAGAAAATGGTTGAATTCATTAGTAATCTTGGTCAGAATTTCAGAGAGCTGATTAAATCAATAAACCTAATAACAATTATTCCCTTACTACAATTACTCTGAATGTTTTTTCCTCCCTCCACCACAGTTGCTCATCCATGTTCTCAGGGACTAATTGCTCAAATTTCAATCTCACCCAGTGACTGATGAGCCAAAATTACATGTCTAATGGAATGTAGGAGTTTTGCAAATTGAAAAAAAAAAAAAAAAATTGAATACACTCTTTTAATCTCGATGTTAGCTCAAATTAGATTTTAATTTGGACCACAGGCGCACATAATGAAGTGCACTAAACCCTGGCTGGCACCTCTCCTAACCGCCTGTGGCTTTCTGAGATTATTTGCAGGTTGTCTATCGCAAAAGTCAGCCCTAATTTGAAGGAAGACTCACGCACTGACAGCAAAACACCCTTTTCTTCGGCCCTTCCACATGAGCCGAGTTACATGATGCATTCTTAGCTGCCAAAACCAAACGTGCCAAGCTACGGAATTCCCCTACATGGTAGAAAGATGTCGCTTCGCTATATGCCCGAACCTGCCTGACAGACTCTCCAAGATGCCAAAATCTTTTCACAGCCTCTGACTCAAACGTTTAGCTGAGTCGGCCTCTCGGCTTCCTGATGAGCTGCCAATCTGATGTTTCACATGCTGGCTGAACTTCCTGCTGCGTAGGTAGCATTACGCAACATCCTGATCCATACCCTCCATTCAAACTCAACAAATGCGATTTATTCGATGCACTTCCAGGCTCAGCGTGCCCTTCAGGAATTGTGAGTTTATCTTTGAACCATACAGGAATTTATCTCAAATTGTTTTGACAGCTGCCCCATTAGAATTTGAGTGCTAAACATATATATCCCACAGTAACTTCAATACAAAACACCAATCCACTGAAGACTGGCCAGACATAAGAGTTGATTTTACAAATTCCTGATTATCAGATAGATCTAAAACACTGAAAACTATTGGGGACTACAAGAGCAGCTATATAACTTCAATACAGAAGCAGCAGTTGGCTCCTGAAAGATGCTGGCATCATACGAAGTCTCGGAGCTCACACACATCAAGGCCTCACGCTACGCTAAAACAGTCAAAAAAAACTCCTAGTGACAAACAGGCAGGGCAGCGACCTCAGTTGTGGTGATTATGGGTGAAGATAAACATCGTTCCCAATACTAAAACTCTCTCTAGGCTTCTCCGTCTGGCTCAGTGCAAACAAACAGTCATAGTAAAGACTGCTGAGTGGGCAGAAGACACCCACTGGCCCCCACTGCAAGAAGGTTAATTTGCAGATGATTGCTGAACGGTCAAGCTGTTTGTTGAAAAACAAGCAACAAGAACAAGTAAAAGGAAGCTTGAAGGGGCTGTAGATTTCCTAAGCATAAGTTCCATTTACTAAATGAATCTGCTGAAAAATCTTGAGACACAGCAATTTCACAGTTGAATTCTATTTAAAGTTAATGCCAATTTACAAGTTGTCAAGTTTGCGTCCTCCGTAATTGCCAGTCTTCTCCCCTGTGCCTGCATGTGATGCGGATCATTCTCGGCGCTGGGGAACATGACAAGCACAGTACACGCCGATCTTTTGTAATTCTCCCTTTGTGGTGGCACACTCATAATTAATCTGCTCGTTGTTTGGATTAAAACGTCTCCTTGCTGTCAGATGACGGCTGATAAGCAGCTCTTGTTTAGAAATATCTCCTGATTTTCTAAGCCCCGCCATATCTTCCTGCTGTCATTACAGACACATCTCCAACTTCTTTAAACAATAAAGTTTAAAAGTTCACAATTGATGTCATTGTTGCTCTTTTGCATCCATGAAGTCTGCAGCCCACCAGTCTGAACACTAATACAACCCAGAGGAATGGTTCTGGGCAACAGCTCCTCTAGCGGCGAGATAACTCCACGTTTTCTGCAGGGATAAAAATCTTTGAGGTCATGTTTACTCCAACTGTGGCTCAACACCAAGAAGTCTAATTAGCTGCAGATGTAGTCTGACACACATTTCGGCTTGCTTCCTTTTTTTCTTTCCATTTCAGTTCCTGATTGATCAACTAATTCTACAATCACAAACTGGGGGATTATTTTAGGTGTTGCCAATTAATGACCTGACATGTGCTGACTGTGAGATACACTAGCTGTTTATCCTCACAGTTATCGTATTGACAGTTTCAAAGATTTTCTATTTTCGTTCATCCATCTTCCGTTAACCTCTGCTTATTCCAAGCCAGGGTCATGTGTGGGTGCTGGAGTCCATCACAACATTACTAGGTGATGGCCAGGAAAACACACCGGACAGCTCAGCAATTTATCACCCTCACACACCTAAAAACAAAGTGATTACTCCGATCCCTAGGTGTATGCTTTTGAACATGGAGAATCCTACCAACATACAAAACATATAATCAAAAATTAGTCTTTTGAAAATGGCTAACTGGCCCAAAAATGGGCCACAGACTGTCAAGGAAGGCTGCTATAGTGAAAGTATTGAATGTTTTCGACTAGCATTTGTAGGTGGACTAAGCTTCAAATGCATGGCTTTTACCTCAAGCCAGCAAGGCAAATGGCACCAAAGGTCACTATTTGCCTCCTAAATTGTGATTTACATCAGTAAATGGCTCTGCTGGAATGTCCTCCAGATGAGTCTGCGTAGGTTTATTTAGCCTAGCATTCTTCCCAAAGCTTTACAGCTTTGATCTAGATACAGGATGGTCTTTGGTTTCAGTGTGGTCCAGTTCAGTATTTGAAACCAGTTTAACCATTCTAACCCTACTAAACACTACTGCCACAGACAAAACAAATCTTTAATAACCGTCTGGGATCAAACAACCAAAGTGTGTGTTGGAAATAACCCAGAGCAGCAGCATCTGTGCTTTTGTCAGTGGGGGAGGGGCTGTTTTTGACCTGAGGAATGTTATCTCAGACTCCTTCATCTGAGCCCATCGGAGCGTCTATTAACCCTCTGCAAGCGGAATAAAAGAGGAGATACAGCTGCGGGAGCTAAAAATAAACAGAAACGGCCATGCTTACGGGAAGAGAGTGGATCAGAGCTGCGTAGAGCTTCAGGAGGTCAACCTGATGACTCAGAGATCACACAACTGAGAGTCCGTGTGTGTGTGTTTGTAGGCGTGTGTGTGTGTGTGTGTGTGCGTACGCATGTTTTAGGGAGATAGCGATAGGATACCTATGGGTCACTGGGAATTATTTATTATTAGTATAGTTCCATCACTAAAACAGCATTAAGAAAGCTGTTATAATGACCTGTTTAATCAAACCCTGTTCTTCAAAACAACTGGTGCACCAGCGTGCCATTCTGTCTAACTTCAGGCATTGTTGCCGGTTCCAGACAACACTTGTCTAATAATTTCCAGGCTGACTGTGTTTGAGAAACTAGCCCTTCTTTAACTCCATACTCCCCCACCTGCAGCTGCACAGAGCGGATCACATCAGAGGATCTGGAGAACTTTTAAAACCGTCTTGGCTGATTCTTGATCCCAGCTTAGAGGTCCACAGATGAAAAGGGCACTGTCTCAAAAAGAGATCACTGCTATAAAAGATGGACATCACATGCTGCTTCGGCCTCCAGCTGTACAAACCCAGAGGTAATAAAAACCCAGGACCCTTTGTTGGGGGTAGGGAGTGG
>CAAE01014992.1:257909-270859 GCA_000180735.1 Tetraodon nigroviridis | reverse complement strand
GAATAGTTCCTGACCTTTTAAAACGAGCTGCTTTATACTCAGTAAAAGATTAAATAAAGTGTTAATTTTGTGAAATATTCAGATATATACTTACATTTCATTAGGTTTAAAACTTTTACTAAGCAATAATATCTTTCAAACTATGATAAAGTGATAAAGGGGTTATGAGGTGCTACTTAGTTGCAGGTAGTGTACATTGGTATATATATTTAAGCCTTTAGTGGCTAATCAGGACCACAAGGAGGGTTCCTGGTGGACTGGCCACTTAGAGGGCCGGGGGCCCTATAGGGGGCCCTGTAGTGTCAGTGTGTGACAACGCTTACAGTCTGCCCTTTTCGCTTTGTGCACAGCCGATAGCAAACAAAGCCGCAAGCTGTTGCTGTTGTTTGTGAGAAAGGGAGTGTGAGAGAGAGAGAGAGAGAGAGAGAGAGAGAGAGAGAGAGAGGAGGGAGACTGACTCCGGTCGCAGGTATATTACCTAAATACCACTGTTTTAGAGGACAATAGTGCTGTATTAGATTGATATTGGAAATTTCTACATGTATTGTTTAAAACATTTGTACAGCACTTAGTCCATATGGTATTTTGGGACAAGGTCATGTAAAAGATGTAGTTATTATTTTATACTTCCTGGTTACAACTTTAGCAACTCAGTTTAACCACAGAGAATCACTAGTTTGCCTCAAAATGAAGGCATGTTTCAGGAAGTACATCTCACAGCATTTTTGTAAAAACAAAACAAAAGAAACAAACAAATGAACAAAATATTTTGCAAACTTTAATGTACAAAATGATTAACTGAATGAATGAATGATAATAAATATTCATAGAATATCAGAAAATTTGAAATCCTACTAATCTACATACAGAACCATGTAACCACTATAGATATACAGAAGTGTATCTACTGTATGTACTACTATGTATATATACATACACACACACACACACACACACGTATATGTGAGAGAGAGAGAGAGAGAGAGAGAGAGAGAGAGAGAGAGAGAGAGTATTATCTGAAAAAGTATCAAGGCTTTTAAATAGTATTTTCTTCATTGGGTTCTGAAAGAGAAAACAGAGGATCAAGTCAGTAAATATGAGCAAACCTGACGGGCTGAAATGGCGCCCATCTTTGGCATCATTAATACGATGGCGTCTAAAAATGGCATTACAGCTCCCGACTACGATGACAAACACCCCGGTGCGTATACATGCGTTTATATCTGACGTGATACACCTCTGTTGTCCTGGATGTGCTGTACCTGTCCATGTGCGGTAAACAGGGAGCTTGAGTGTGGGGTGTGTGATCTCCACGCAGACTCTTAAACGCGCTCTCTCATTTTCTATGACCCAGCTCCTCAAGTTAACTCTGTTGATGTGCAGTGCTCCTTCATCTTTATCTTCATCCTGCTCACTCTCTCTGTCACTGTCGTCATCCAAATCTAACTTTGTCTCATCTTCTCTGTTAATGTTGTTATTCTCTCCATCTACTCTTTCATCAATGTACTTTATTCCCTTAGTGCTGGGGTCTGCAACGGCATCTTTTGTCTCTGTAAAGTGACACCAAAACAAATTAAACTTTTACACTGTGAATTCTGGACTCATTCTTAGAAAGAAAGAAGACTAGAAGTGGTAAATACTTATTGTGAGGCTGTTCTTCTTCTTCAGCTGTTTGCTTGTTTGATTTGGAGGGCTCGTGGAGGTCTCCAAGGCACACACACTTTTCAGCTCCCTCTGGCCATCATCTCCTATCTCCTCTGTCTCACTGGACACCAGTTGTGAGAGTGTGGGTCCCCCTGCTGCCCACAGTATTTTGGGTTTGGGGTAACCTCCCTTCAACAGGAGAGAAAATACGCCGACTCCTTCACTGCTCCAGCACACTGAGATGGATGGAGGAATGGTTGGAGCAACTGAAGGACAGAATCAAATGTAAGTGTAAATATGTGGATATTGTCATCAATATCCACAATAAGTTGGATCTCCTTATAAACAGCAAAAAGGACGAATACCAGGCTCAAAATTTTTCCAGTGTCTCTCGATTGGTTCCGGTAGAGAACAGTGTTCCACCCTGCAGATCACACCCCCTCCTCTCTCTTTTATCCCCAGATTTGTGGCCCTTCTCTTCAGTGTAGCAGTGGCCCTGTAGAGCCTGGGATGAGTCTGCACAGGACCCCAGATCTCCCCGCCCTCTATTACCTCCTCCTCTTCTTCATTGTCATGGTCTCCATCCCTGAGCTTCAGCCAGGTAACGCTTACATTTGCTGGGTAAAAATCTGTAATTTCACACCCAAGGTTCACAGTCTGATCCGTGGAAGTCGTAAAGCCGATGATTTCTGACACACATGGTCTCTTGACGAAGCCTAGGGACAGAGAAACACAAAAAAACGACCAAAAATCTCTCTTTTTTGTGTGTGATTTACAACAGGATGTAGGCACTGTCTTATCCTGTTTCTCACCTCGTGTTTCACGGGTGATTGGCTGCTTCAAGGCTATGTGGTGAACACTGACCCACACTTTGGTACTTCCCTTTTCCAGTTCACTCTTCGGCAGTTTACACTGACTATAGGCCGAAAAGAAACCTTCCGAGTCAGGGCGGGGAGAGGATGAGGCCTGGGAGGCAACAGGACTCAGCTCACCCCCCTGACAGAACCAACGGAATGTGATGACATCAGGATGGAAATACGTGGCCCGAACAGTCATGCTGATCAGATCTGGAATAGTGACGGTCTCATTAGCTCATATAATCAGAAATCAGGTTTAATATGTTTTAAACTGTAACCATAACGTGACCTCGAACCTGAGTCATTATGTGATTCGGCCAGTTGAATTTCTGATACTTCTGGAGCAGCTAAAAGAAAAATATCTGCTTACATAAATGGTGGCATTTGTAAAAAAAAACAAACAAACAAACTAAGTAACAACAAACCCCCAAATGTACACAAAATAAGTAATGTATACTTCTTACACAGGATGGTAAATTTCTCAGATACCCTCTCCACCACAATCTTGTCCTTGCCCATGTAGGAGACCTGGCACTTAAACACAGCGCCCTTGTGGATTGAAATCTGTGGAATGAAGGTCAGCGAAGAGATCAGCTGCTGGGTGGCACTTCCGGAAGAGTGCAGGGGGCCCAGAGTGTGCATCTTGTAGTAACCCATCTCGCCTCTGGAAGGGAGGAGACGGCCCTTCTCTGATGCTGGGGAGGTGAGAGTTAGCCCATAGGGCAGATGGATGGTTGTTAGGCGGTTATAGAGGCAATTGAAGTTAACTTTGGTGGTTCACATGATCAGGTTTGAAGTTGTTAGGACAAGTGAGTGTGGAAGAAAACACAAAGGTTTATTTGGGTATGGCTGAAGTATAAATATAACAGCTACTTCATAACAAACTGGTCTGAGATGCAACTGCAGTTAAGTGTGTAAAACAACTTCTATCTGTCAAGTATTGGAAAGTCTTTGTCTTTGTTTTTTTTTTCTGACTCACTTTGGACACTTGTATACCAGTGTACATAAAATAGATCATCCTTTAGGTTTAGTAAACTTTTTTTTATCAAGTTGGATATGAACAATAGAAGTGATATACACCTAATAAAGTTCATTTACTTACTTACTGATTAGTTTTCTCAGATTTTACAAAACACAGTAAAAGCTATTCTGTGCTGGGTGACCTTGCTGTGAGGAAGGTAACAGAATTGTCACACAAGGATGCTAAAACAACAGCATAGTTTTTGTTGTGTTTTGGCATCACTAAGTGATTACTTAGGTCAAAACAACCATTGTACTCCTACCATTGTGCGATGTGTCAGAGATTGGTGTGTCATTAAGGAACCATGCGGTCTGTACTCGGTCCACCCGCCTGCCCTCGATGCTCACGGTCACTCTGCCCTTCTGGCCCACAGTCACGCGTGGTGGGAGGATGACCCCCGACACATTTAGAGACTTTTGTTTCTCTACATAAAGAGAGAGAGGATAGAGAAAAACAACAAGTGAGTGAAGCAGCTGACCTCAAAGATCCCTGCAAATACCTGCACCAGCTGCTGTGTAATTTGTTTCAAAGTAATTGATGAGTGATTGATGAGGATTCAATTGGAAGATTCTTCACTCTCTAAATACCAGTGACAGCATTTGTAAAGAACGTGGCTCACCTGGAGCCAGACAGAGATGCCTTTTGGTTTTTTTTTAAAATGCACCCGCTCATACTCACCATCTCTTCTCCTCCAAGAAAAACCAAAGCAAAGGAGAAAGACCAACACCAAGGAAATACACATCATGGCCACAGATGCTTTTGCTGATTTGGTTAGAAGTGGAGGTTCACCTAAAAATAGACAGTGGCAGGAGTCAGAAGAGAAAACCTCAGGCTGGTTGAGGATCTGAGAAATGATTACAGGTTCACCTGAATTCAGTTCTGCTTCTCCTCTACTAGTGTTGATTGTTTTGTTCTAAAATCTTACCTTTAGCGTCCAGTTTGTCCAGGTTGGCTGAACTACTGACTGGGTGCTCGACCCCAGGCTGGCGCACCACACACTGCACCAGCCCACCTTGTTCCCTCTGCCTGGAGCTAAGAGTATAGTAACGACTGGTGGTGTAAAGCCCTCCGGGGATCTGCTCAGTGCCAGGTGGGTTGGGAAGGACTGTGCCATTTTGAAGGAAGGTCACCGAAACCTCCTCAGGATAAAAACTTTTCACGTCACAGGAGAGTGTGAGAGGATTGTTGCTGGAGTGCGAAGGCAGGACTGAAAGTCTCACTGAAGCAGGGTCTGAGAAGAGAAATGTATACACTTGTCCTCTGACCTGAATCTTTTCTGTATAATAACTGAGAGAAATAATTGCCTGTAATTGATGGGCGTCACTGACATGTGATGTTGAGTTTAAAATTTAGCTCCCAATTGCTGCCATTATGCCAGACATTGCAACCAAAGGTCACATTCTGATCCTCCCTGGAAGGATATATGGTCAGGTTGCCGGCTGCTGTGTAGTAACCATCTGGAGTTAGATGGCTCTCAGTGGTATAGGGAGGCTGGATCACTTTTCCGTCCCTGGTCCAGGAGAAAGAGACAGGAGGAGGATAGAAACCCTCTGCGTGGCACCGAAGTTGGTTCTCCTTCTCCAACACCACCCACTGCTGAGGCACGAAGAGAGTCGGGGATGCTGAGAAAGAGAAATCATTCAAAATGTTCTTCTCCTAAGTTAAAAAGTAAATTTTAAAGACCCAAACACATACCCAGGATGCTAAATGTGACGTTATAGGAGTGTAGTATTGTGGAGTTGTAGCCGACATTGCACTCGTAGAGCCCTTGCAGGTCAAGGCTGGCTCTGAGGACGGTCAGGGAGAAGTCTCCACTCACAAAAACACTCTTGTCCCAGCTGAAGCCCTCCTTTATGGTTGACGATTCATTCCTGAACGAGGCGATAGCGGAACCATTACTGATCCAGCTGACGCTAATGAGAGACTTGTCAACCCAGAATAGATCAGGAGGTGCGATCACAATGCAGGGGAGGCTTGCGTTTACATTTGGCCTGGACTGTATCTCAGTTGGAGACGCTGTCAGCACAAAAAGAGAAACAAAGAGATAATCATTCATTAAAAATGCAAGCAGAATGGCATTTCATTTACCAGTGAGTCTTTGTGAAGTATCATGTATATTATTTCATATTTCCTGCTAAGTTTAGTGATTATTCACAAGCTCTATTGCTTTTGCGGCTTTTCAATAAGATGCCTTTGAAATCTGGATAATGATCGTAGCTACTAGCTAACCCCAAGCTCAAGGACATGCAGGAAAAAAGTCACGCCTCAGTCTGGGCGTGTCACTTTTATTCACAATTCTAAACAAACACTTTCATGTCAAATTTGTTGTTCTTTCTTTTTCTCCCTTAAGTCAATAAACTCAATATACCTCTCAGTGGGAAATCAGTGGGCAAAGAATCCATGTCACTCAGCCCTTTCATCTGGTGGATTAATTTGTAACCAGCACAATAAATACTCAGCCACAAAACACACACATTATAAACCTCTCAGCTTTTTAAATCTGTGAGACAAATGTGCACAAATACAAAAGCCAATGAAACAACATTTGCAGGCTAAGTTAAGGCATTTTAAAATTTCTATGAATAATAGAAGGACAGACTCTAATGAAGAGATCACTGCTATAAAAGATGGACATCACATGCTGCTTCGGCCTCCAGCTGTACAAACCCAGAGGTAATAAAAACCCAGGACCTTTGGTTGGGGGTAGGGAGTGGAGACACACAACAAACACGCAAATCCATCAGTAGTAGCTCAGCTATCATTTATGTCGCATCTTCTGATCAGGTCTCTAGCCTCTCACGTATTTTTCCTTATAATAGATGGTGTGTCTTAATGATTTGGTAAATGTGGAGTGATGCAAAGATTCCTTTTTCTCTCTTTCCTGCATCCATCATTATCAAAACATGATCCTCATTTCTTTGGCAACAACTGATTTTTTCCAGGCTTCCTGTTGTGCAATTCTAAAGCGATATGCTAAAACCTCCTGCTAGGACAGGGAGACCTGACCTCTATCCATCATCTCAATGTGATCATCGTCATTTCAAAGCAAGGCGCTGGCGCCGTGCCTTGTTTTAGGTTTCTGTGCCCACTTCCCCATTGGTAAAATTGTGTTTTCCCATCGGCTGTAGCACATTTCTAACATTGGCTTTTAGATCCATCATTCAATCCTTGATTTACCAACACGGCTGGTTTGGCCAATTAAGCCATCCTGCCGCCGCCTGCCTGCGCAATTTTCCCAGCACATTGAGGAGCCACAGCCTTTTCTCAGAGATACGACGTTCGCCGAATGAATACTGGCGCTTCTCTAAACTAGGCGGTCAGGAGACAAAAGAAGAAATGCATTGCATTTACCAATACACAGCGGCACACGTTGCATGGAGAATTACCTGCAATAAATGAAAGCCCGCACAGGAGAGGGAGTGATAATGCGAGCGGGTAAAATAGAGGAATGTGCCAACTGTTTGCAGATTTGTTGTGCGAAATAGGCGGCCATTATCTGGACAGCCAGAAGTGAGAGGAATGCTAAGGTGCTGGTCCCGGCATGTAATTAACAGATAAAACTGTTCATTTCATGCATATGCAATGTCATACATTCCCCCCGCTGGTATTGATCGCCCAGACATTCCAGCGTGGCTTCCCGCTCGCCGGACTTCTGACACTCCGCATCCATCACAACAACCTGCCTCCACCATATTTATAGAATTTTAATTAGCTCTGAGCTCAAGCCAACATCATCAGCTTTTTTTCTTTTCTTTTTTTTTTTTTTTACTTTAGCAAAGCAGCGAGCGTGGTGCTATCATTGTTCTCAGAGAAAAGCCGTGGGTACTTACATCAAGGACGCGGTGGAGAGGGGGAGAGCGTGTAGGACAAAAAGGTTGGTGGTTTTAAGATGACAATGAAAAATGGACACAGCGGAAGGAAAACACGCCACAACATGGGCAATTTAGGCAGTAATGTCACCTTGGAATAATATCAGCATGATTAAATGGAGTAATGTCGTATTAATGTCTCCAACATAAGACAGAATGCTTCGTTTTTCAGTGCAGGTGCAGGTCTGCATACGAAGAGCTCCTCATTAGTTTTGTAACCGCATTCGATAAGCTTTTTAGTTTTTCTTTTTATTGCTAGCACACACAATGAAGCACAGAAAATGCATAGTATTGTTCTAATGTTACACAAAATTCTGTCTAGTGTTAATGTCTATAGACTGTCAAATTATTTAACACAATAAAAAAGGTTTAGTTATTCATGTCAAACTCTTCTGAAACAAAGGTGTAGCAAGCGTACAAAGACGGGCGCTCTGTCACTGTCAGGCAGATCCCTGATGTGTCCATATTCAAGAGTCACGAATCGTTACTACTGGTCAGTCCTGTCTATAAGTGCTGATTAGATACAGCGCAATGCTAACTCTGACAATATGGTTTTGTTTTCTCAGTCTTATGTGCATCTTAGTACTTTCTTGATAAATTTTAAGCCTGGCGCTGTGTGGCCACATAACTAGCCTACAGGCAACAAAGGCGGAGTCATCTGCACAAACATCAGCGGTGTATCTTTCCAGCGGTGTGGTTGGAGACACAGCGGACGTGACTCACGGAAGCTCACACATTGCATAAATGTTTTCCCAAAGTGGCTCCTTTTATCAGCCCCTGGCGTATTCACCACGACCCGCTGACTCACAGACCTCTGGTGCGTTCAGAGACAGCGGTAACGCGCTGCCATTCACCGCCAGGATAAACACGTAGTTGCACAATCACACAACACCTAACAGTGACCTAATCAGGCCCTCGGGAGCAGCTGTAATTACCAGCGACCTTCCTGCCGCCTGTTCTCCATTGTTCTAGATACTCAAAGGTTGAATCATGATGTGCCAACCGTGCCATCGCCCAAAGGACCTCCTGATGTATTAGAATATCACTTCTAAGGACCATTTAAGCTGCCCAAATATTCCATGTAGAAATTTGAAAAAATGGAGTAAAAGATCCCATTTGAACCGTTTCATTTGCTTTGGTAATAGTGGGCAATAAGATGGAGAATGTGGTTGAGACTTTTACATTTGCAACATTTTAGCGTGGACACGTTTAAAGGAGTTCAGGGGCAGCAGCGGCTGCAGTAAGCGCCCCTTCTCTGCACTAACAGTTCATCTTCCAGACATTAGTGGAAAATGTTTTGCCTTGTGGCTACTGTACTTACATCGTCGACCATCGTGAGCTCAAAGAAAGTTTTTTATAAAACAGACAAAGAGAGGGATAATTCCTTCTTACATATCAGCTTCATATCCACAGTGCTCTGGAGCTTGATTACAGCGATGGGAGTACTCCCTAAGATTTTTAAAAGACGAAGCCAAAGCTACGGCTGCATTTTCAGCTCCTATCGCTGATTTGCCAGCTCCTGAACTTCATCTGACATGCTGGCAGCTTTCATTTTTGATTCATTTATTTGATTCCAGAGAGGAACCTACAGAAGCCTATGGGTCCAACCGCTGATGCTATAATAAGATTTTACCAGTCCCAACACAGATACGGGAACACTTCTAAGCCCATAATTACATGTTTAACATGTAAGGTTGGGAGCTCTAGTGTCTCAGTGCATGGGAACATTTCCATATGCAGATTTGCAACTACCCCCGCCGCCTCAAAGTTCTCACTGGAAATGATAGAACATCTGTCCATGTTGCGCAGGGCTGCAGAAGACACAGCTGGATCACAGTCATGTGGTCACACTGGTTTCTCACAGCAGCATAATAGAAAATAAGACCTTCGTTGAACATCAGCTGTGTTTGCTTCAAGATCAGTTTGCAATTGGTCAAAATTGCTAACAACGCTCTGGTGGATTTAGGCACCAGGCATCCATTCACACTAATGCTCAAAAGTTGTTTTTTTACATTTCTTGGTTTTGTTTTGTTTTTTTTCTAACGCTATGCTGCACCGAGGCCTCCGAAAGACTTTAATATGCTTTAAAAGTTGACATATATGGTCCACGGAAGGAAATCAATTCTTAGCTGCCACGGATTAATTAGCACCGTCCATGGAAGAGACTCTAAATCAGGGAGTGCAGATCAGAGTGAGTTATGGTCGGGTGGGGGAGCGGAATGAGGGTCACCGATAACAAATGTTATCACACAAGCTGTCGTCTGTGGCAGCAGTTTGCAGGGGGAGCAGTTGGTAATTAATCTGAGACAGGAGTCTGGCAAGGCATCCCCCTCTCCAGCCCTCTCCGCGCTGACCCCCCCACTCTCTCCCCAAAGGTCAAACGCTGGTGTTGGTCATTCCTCGCCACCCGCAGATCACAGAGGGGGGGCGGTTCGGCTCTGGTCAATACCCGTTAATGGATATGCACCTACGGAACGAGTCAACGGTCAGATGGAGCGTGAGGTTAAGAAAAATGTTGTTATCTGATTGAATGAACTGCAGGAAATCTGTACATCAGGATTAACGTGTGGTCGACTGCAGAATGTTCCATGAGCGGAATGATTGCCAGCAGAAATCATTATTAAAATTGATTCCGCTCAAAATATGTGATAATGAGGCTTTGATCTGACCTCTGGGTGGAGCGCGTAAAGGTTAGAGGAACAGAAGGACTGGCGGAGCTGCCATTGATCTTATCCTCCCCCGTCATCCCTTTACCTGCCACTCACAATGGATGGAGCGGCTCCTCCCGAGATCACCATCGATTTGGGCAGCTGCGGGGGTTGGTTTTTACGGAAACGGCACTATTATTAAAACGCACGATGCCTTATGTAAAAACTGATGGATGATGTATTTGTTGGAAATTAGCCCCCGCCCCCCCCAACACTGCCAACCATTAGCACAGGGCCAATAACCTCTTGACCTCTGATGGTGCCATTTACATGCAGGTCAACGTCTCTACAATCATTTTCATATTTAGTGTGTTTTTAGATTACCTGCAGTGAGGAAAGCCCAATGTGCTCCAACAAAATCACATCTCCGAAAATGTTCCCCTTCGTCTTCTTTGACAAACGCTGTTCTATTCCGTTTGAAACGGCGTCTCCAGCTGTCTCGCAGTGCACGGCGCCGCTGGGACTCGTTTCTGTATTGATGTTCTGGTTTTCTGACTAAATTGGCTTGACATGATCTGTATCTCGGAGCTGCCAATTGCCGAGGAATGCAGGGCGGGAGGAGAAACTGCACCATAACGCTATTTGATTCAATCCGACCGAATTACGAGCAAAGTCAGGTTCTGCATTTTCCAAGTCATGTGCGCTGATCTGTTTGTGCCACGCTTGCCCCCCCCCACCCTCCGATTTCTGCATTGCCGAGTAACGTGGATCCTGACAGGACCGCCTTGATCCGGGCCTGACAGCAAATCAATAAAGCGTATTCCCGTAGCATTGATGTTGGTGGAGAGCTGGTTTTTTTTTGTTTTTTTTTTTTTTAAAAAGACTTTTCTGAGCTCAGACTCAAAACATAAGACGGATCAACATGTTCGGGGCATCAGCGCGATTCAGCTTCACCACACTTTGGTATAAATAAACAAGAAAACAATCCCGGGGCTCACGAAGATCCAGGCAGCACTCTGGATATGCGTGTTCAAAGATAATGCATCCTTAAGTGGCTGTGTATGGATTCAGCCTGTGCATTTATTTACATATTCCGTCACTCTTTTAGGTTAAAAAAACATCTTGGTGTCTTCTAGCAATCCTGCATCTTTGCTCCTAAAAGGCTAATGTTATTTCTGCGCTCCAGAAGCTTTCCTAGTATCCTTCTGGATGTGCAGGTTAGTAACTGTGGTTAGAGGAGTGAGGAGGGGGTGACAGCCTCTGCCTTCACTTCATCTTGTTTTGACAACTCCGGTGTCATCGGATTCCACGAAGCTATGTGTGCAGTTGACTCATTAAACCTTTTCACAAAGCCGGTTTTCCACAGACTTTGGGCATCTGCTTCCGGAGAGGATATCAGGAGGCTCATGTCTTCGATTGTAGTTTGAGGTTTGCCACAAGGAAAAAGAGTCTCTTTTTTTACTTTGAAAAAAGGGCTGGAGGCAACGTGACAACAGACGAACAAACAGAATAGTCAGAAAACTTTGCTTCCTCGTAGAGTTGGATTTCATCATTATAAAAAGGGGGGCTCGAAACTACTGCTACTATAGCAACCATGTGACCGGTGATTTGAAGTCAAGATTTGCCCATGATGGCTCACATTTCACAAACAGAACACCCTAAAGTCCACCCAAGCTAGCTTTATGTCTGCTTTCCTAAACCACACATTCTAAACAGTGTTGATCAGGTGGGAATCATGTGACTGGGCAGAAAGTGATCAGACTATAAGACGGAGCTAATAAAAAGAAATGAGAAGCAACACACTTACCAGATTCAGAGCTCAAGTATCTTCTCCTCACATTAAAACTAATCATATTTATGGATGAAACTGAAATAAGAGATGAAAAAGATGATATTTGTCTAATAAGCTTTTTTTATGGATGTTGGAATTTTGTTTGATGGTTACACAGGTTTCTGTGGGATTGCCTGCCTGCCTGCTGCTCTAAGAGGGGAGGTACTTCTTTGGGGTTTTGGCTCGTTTTGATGCCACCTGAACTGAGTTGAGAATGATTGCAAAGGCCGCAGGTGCCACAGTTTAAAAGGGCGGAGGGGAGCGCACACTTGCATTTTTTTTTTATTTTTTTTTTTTTGAAAGAGGTGATGCTGAGCTGTATCAGATTGTTGATTTTATTCTCTCTTCTATGTTTCTGGTTTTCCTTGCAAGAAAGGACAGCTTTGTTTTGTCTGATTGTTAGTTTTCTTGAGGCTTAAATAAAACATAAGGAATCTATTCTTTTTCTCCTTCCTTCAAGAGATTCAAGAGCGCCTCTAAAAACCCTTGTGTTTGGTCCCAGTACCAGCTAGTTGAGATTTTCCCATAGGAAAGCATCAGCCATGAAAGGAGGCTGAGCTGATGTGAGTTTAGCGGAACCAGAGGAAAAGAAGCGCACGACTGTGCTTTATCAGGCCTTAACCCCCCCTGAGTGAGTCTGCTTTTTGTAGTCTGATCGAGTCTCTTTCTGTGCCTGGCTGAGGGAGAGGCGAAGGCAGCCGCTTGCACCGTGGGTGGTCTGATCAGTCTCATAGATCTTCTCTGCAGGGGGTTCGCTGAAGTGCACCTCCAGCCTAATGCCTTACATCAGTTCCCAAAAATCAACTGAAAAACACCCTCGTAAGGATAGTTCCACCTCTTTGTGTGGGTGTTAGGCCCTCGTTCCTTTTCCCCCAGAATCAAGCCGCACGCACCTTCCCCACACCCACCCCTGTAGAAATGACTGATGCAGATCGCATTCTGGTACTTTCTGCTGCCGGTGAGCCACGGCTGCATCGTCACATACTTCACGTTGCTGGACAGATCCTTATTATTTCTAGGTTATGGTTGAAGCAATTGTTTTTAAATGTGCTTTTTAGACTCGTTTTATTCGTCAGATGC
>CAAE01014992.1:244228-254803 GCA_000180735.1 Tetraodon nigroviridis | reverse complement strand
GGAGAGCGTGTAGGACAAAAAGGTTGGTGGTTTTAAGATGACAATGAAAAATGGACACAGCGGAAGGAAAACACGCCACAACATGGGCAATTTAGGCAGTAATGTCACCTTGGAATAATATCAGCATGATTAAATGGAGTAATGTCGTATTAATGTCTCCAACATAAGACAGAATGCTTCGTTTTTCAGTGCAGGTGCAGGTCTGCATACGAAGAGCTCCTCGTTAGTTTTGTAACCGCATTCGATAAGCTTTTTACTTTTTATTGCTAGCACACACAATGAAGCACAGAAAATGCATAGTATTGTTCTAATGTTACACAAAATTCTGTCTAGTGTTAATGTCTATAGACTGTCAAATTATTTAACACAATAAAAAAGGTTTAGTTATTCATGTCAAACTCTTCTGAAACAAAGGTGTAGCAAGCGTACAAAGACGGGCGCTCTGTCACTGTCAGGCAGATCCCTGATGTGTCCATATTCAAGAGTCACGAATCGTTACTACTGGTCAGTCCTGTCTATAAGTGCTGATTAGATACAGCGCAATGCTAACTCTGACAATATGGTTTTGTTTTCTCAGTCTTATGTGCATCTTAGTACTTTCTTGATAAATTATAAGCCTGGTGCTGTGTGGCCACATAACTAGCCTACAGGCAACAAAGGCGGAGTCATCTGCACAAACATCAGCGGTGTATCTTTCCAGCGGTGTGGTTGGAGACACAGCGGACGTGACTCACGGAAGCTCACACATTGCATAAATGTTTTCCCAAAGTGGCTCCTTTTATCAGCCCCTGGCGTATTCACCACGACCCGCTGACTCACAGACCTCTGGTGCGTTCAGAGACAGCGGTAACGCGCTGCCATTCACCGCCAGGATAAACACGTAGTTGCACAATCACACAACACCTAACAGTGACCTAATCAGGCCCTCGGGAGCAGCTGTAATTACCAGCGACCTTCCTGCCGCCTGTTCTCCATTGTTCTAGATACTCAAAGGTTGAATCATGATGTGCCAACCGTGCCATCGCCCAAAGGACCTCCTGATGTATTAGAATATCACTTCTAAGGACCATTTAAGCTGCCCAAATATTCCATGTAGAAATTTGAAAAAATGGAGTAAAAGATCCCATTTGAACCGTTTCATTTGCTTTGGTAATAGTGGGCAATAAGATGGAGAATGTGGTTGAGACTTTTACATTTGCAACATTTTAGCGTGGACACGTTTAAAGGAGTTCAGGGGCAGCAGCGGCTGCAGTAAGCGCCCCTTCTCTGCACTAACAGTTCATCTTCCAGACATTAGTGGAAAATGTTTTGCCTTGTGGCTACTGTACTTACATCGTCGACCATCGTGAGCTCAAAGAAAGTTTTTTATAAAACAGACAAAGAGAGGGAAAAAAAAACACTCAAAAAGATTAATGAAATCCTATTGGTGCCAGTAAAAAGAATCATAATTCCTTCTTACATATCAGCTTCATATCCACAGTGCTCTGGAGCTTGATTACAGCGATGGGAGTACTCCCTAAGATTTTTAAAAGACGAAGCCAAAGCTACGGCTGCATTTTCAGCTCCTATCGCTGATTTGCCAGCTCCTGAACTTCATCTGACATGCTGGCAGCTTTCATTTTTGATTCATTTATTTGATTCCAGAGAGGAACCTACAGAAGCCTATGGGTCCAACCGCTGATGCTATAATAAGATTTTACCAGTCCCAACACAGATACGGGAACACTTCTAAGCCCATAATTACATGTTTAACATGTAAGGTTGGGAGCTCTAGTGTCTCAGTGCATGGGAACATTTCCATATGCAGATTTGCAACTACCCCCGCCGCCTCAAAGTTCTCACTGGAAATGATAGAACATCTGTCCATGTTGCGCAGGGCTGCAGAAGACACAGCTGGATCACAGTCATGTGGTCACACTGGTTTCTCACAGCAGCATAATAGAAAATAAGACCTTCGTTGAACATCAGCTGTGTTTGCTTCAAGATCAGTTTGCAATTGGTCAAAATTGCTAACAACGCTCTGGTGGATTTAGGCACCAGGCATCCATTCACACTAATGCTCAAAAGTTGTTTTTTTACATTTCTTGGTTTTGTTTTGTTTTTTTTCTAACGCTATGCTGCACCGAGGCCTCCGAAAGACTTTAATATGCTTTAAAAGTTGACATATATGGTCCACGGAAGGAAATCAATTCTTAGCTGCCACGGATTAATTAGCACCGTCCATGGAAGAGACTCTAAATCAGGGAGTGCAGATCAGAGTGAGTTATGGTCGGGTGGGGGAGCGGAATGAGGGTCACCGATAACAAATGTTATCACACAAGCTGTCGTCTGTGGCAGCAGTTTGCAGGGGGAGCAGTTGGTAATTAATCTGAGACAGGAGTCTGGCAAGGCATCCCCCTCTCCAGCCCTCTCCGCGCTGACCCCCCCCACTCTCTCCCCAAAGGTCAAACGCTGGTATTGGTCATTCCTCGCCACCCGCAGATCACAGAGGGGGGGCGGTTCGGCTCTGGTCAATACCCGTTAATGGATATGCACCTACGGAACGAGTCAACGGTCAGATGGAGCGTGAGGTTAAGAAAAATGTTGTTATCTGATTGAATGAACTGCAGGAAATCTGTACATCAGGATTAACGTGTGGTCGACTGCAGAATGTTCCATGAGCGGAATGATTGCCAGCAGAAATCATTATTAAAATTGATTCCGCTCAAAATATGTGATAATGAGGCTTTGATCTGACCTCTGGGTGGAGCGCGTAAAGGTTAGAGGAACAGAAGGACTGGCGGAGCTGCCATTGATCTTATCCTCCCCCGTCATCCCTTTACCTGCCACTCACAATGGATGGAGCGGCTCCTCCCGAGATCACCATCGATTTGGGCAGCTGCGGGGGTTGGTTTTTACGGAAACGGCACTATTATTAAAACGCACGATGCCTTATGTAAAAACTGATGGATGATGTATTTGTTGGAAATTAGCCCCCGCCCCCCCCCAACACTGCCAACCATTAGCACATGGCCAATAACCTCTTGACCTCTGATGGTGCCATTTACATGCAGGTCAACGTCTCTACAATCATTTTCATATTTAGTGTGTTTTTAGATTACCTGCAGTGAGGAAAGCCCAATGTGCTCCAACAAAATCACATCTCCGAAAATGTTCCCCTTCGTCTTCTTTGACAAACGCTGTTCTATTCCGTTTGAAACGGCGTCTCCAGCTGTCTCGCAGTGCACGGCGCCGCTGGGACTCGTTTCTGTATTGATGTTCTGGTTTTCTGACTAAATTGGCTTGACATGATCTGTATCTCGGAGCTGCCAATTGCCGAGGAATGCAGGGCGGGAGGAGAAACTGCACCATAACGCTATTTGATTCAATCCGACCGAATTACGAGCAAAGTCAGGCTCTGCATTTTCCAAGTCATGTGCGCTGATCTGTTTGTGCCACGCTTGCCCCCCCCCCACCCTCCGATTTCTGCATTGCCGAGTAACGTGGATCCTGACAGGACCGCCTTGATCCGGGCCTGACAGCAAATCAATAAAGCGTATTCCCGTAGCATTGATGTTGGTGGAGAGCTGGTTTTTTTTTTTTTTTTTTTTTTTTAAAAGACTTTTCTGAGCTCAGACTCAAAACATAAGACGGATCAACATGTTCGGGGCATCAGCGCGATTCAGCTTCACCACACTTTGGTATAAATAAACAAGAAAACAATCCCGGGGCTCACGAAGATCCAGGCAGCACTCTGGATATGCGTGTTCAAATATAATGAAGTTGCATCCTTAAGTGGCTGTGTATGGATTCAGCCTGTGCATTTATTTACATATTCCGTCACTCTTTTAGGTTAAAAAAACATCTTGGTGTCTTCTAGCAATCCTGCATCTTTGCTCCTAAAAGGCTAATGTTATTTCTGCGCTCCAGAAGCTTTCCTAGTATCCTTCTGGATGTGCAGGTTAGTAACTGTGGTTAGAGGAGTGAGGAAGGGGTGACAGCCTCTGCCTTCACTTCATCTTGTTTTGACAACTCCGGTGTCATCGGATTCCACGAAGCTATGTGTGCAGTTGACTCATTAAACCTTTTCACAAAGCCGGTTTTCCGCAGACTTTGGGCATCTGCTTCCGGAGAGGATATCAGGAGGCTCATGTCTTCGATTGTAGTTTGAGGTTTGCCACAAGGAAAAAGAGTCTCTTTTTTTACTTTGAAAAAAGGGCTGGAGGCAACGTGACAACAGACGAACAAACAGAATAGTCAGAAAACTTTGCTTCCTCGTAGAGTTGGATTTCATCATTATAAAAAGGGGGGCTCGAAACTACTGCTACTATAGCAACCATGTGACCGGTGATTTGAAGTCAAGATTTGCCCATGATAGCACACATTTCACAAACAGAACACCCTAAAGTCCACCCAAGCTAGCTTTATGTCTGCTTTCCTAAACCACACATTCTAAACAGTGTTGATCAGGTGGGAATCATGTGACTGGGCAGAAAGTGATCAGACTATAAGACGGAGCTAATAAAAAGAAATGAGAAGCAACACACTTACCAGATTCAGAGCTCAAGTATCTTCTCCTCACATTAAAACTAATCATATTTATGGATGAAACTGAAATAAGAAATGAAAAAGATGATATTTGTCTAATAAGCTTTTTTTATGGATGTTGGAATTTTGTTTGATGGTTACACAGGTTTCTGTGGGATTGCCTGCCTGCCTGCTGCTCTAAGAGGGGAGGTACTTCTTTGGGGTTTTGGCTCGTTTTGATGCCACCTGAACTGAGTTGAGAATGATTGCAAAGGCCGCAGGTGCCACAGTTTAAAAGGGCGGAGGGGAGCACACACTTGCATTTTCTTTTTTTTTTTTTTTGAAAGAGGTGATGCTGAGCTGTATCAGATTGTTGATTTTATTCTCTCTTCTATGTTTCTGGTTTTCCTTGAAAGAAAGGACAGTTTTGTTTTGTCTGATTGTTAGTTTTCTTGAGGCTTAAATAAAACATAAGGAATCTATTCTTTTTCTCCTTCCTTCAAGAGATTCAAGAGCGCCTCTAAAAACCCTTGTGTTTGGTCCCAGTACCAGCTAGTTGAGATTTTCCCATAGGAAAGCATCAGCCATGAAAGGAGGCTGAGCTGATGTGAGTTTAGCGGAACCAGAGGAAAAGAAGCGCACGACTGTGCTTATCAGGCCTTAACCCCCCCTGTGTGAGTCTGCTTTTTGTAGTCTGATCGAGTCTCTTTCTGTGCCTGGCTGAGGGAGAGGCGAAGGCAGCCGCTTGCACCGTGGGTGGTCTGATCAGTCTCATAGATCTTCTCTGCAGGGGGTTCGCTGAAGTGCACCTCCAGCCTAATGCCTTACATCAGTTCCCAAAAATCAACTGAAAAACACCCTCGTAAGGATAGTTCCACCTCTTTGTGTGGGTGTTAGGCCCTCGTTCCTTTTCCCCCAGAATCAAGCCGCACGCACCTTCCCCACACCCACCCCTGTAGAAATGACTGATGCAGATCGCATTCTGGTACTTTCTGCTGCCGGTGAGCCACGGCTGCATCGTCACATACTTCACGTTGCTGGACAGATCCTTATTATTTCTAGGTTATGGTTGAAGCAATTGTTTTTAAATGTGCTTTTTAGACTCGTTTTATTCGTCAGATGCCCAAATTTGACCCTCTTAAAGTGCCCGTATGGAGACTTTCTATGCAGTGGCCTGCATTTGTCCTCAATGCCAGTGTCAGCGACAATCTAGCAGCTCGTCTTTAGAGATAAATCAGCGTAAAGCGTAGCAATAAACTCTTTCTCTTCTTGTCAAGAATTTTCTAAATCCTTCTCTGGCTTCTGCACCAAGCACATCACAGCTTCCCTTGAAATATAACTACACGTTGCATCACCTCGGACTGCAGGCGCCCGGTGGAGTCTCACTGCAATTCTCTATTATTCGTTGCTGCAAACCAGCAAATGAAACCTTTGTTAGAATGCACACTATGTTCCTGCTATGTTTCTGAACTACATCCTATTCTTTGGTTATGCAGAAAGCAGATTTTCTAGCCAGATTACCGCTCACAGCAGAGCGGGTCAGATCTGGCTCCAGGTGGGGTCAGAGTTGCAGCAGAGACGGGATGTCTCTGAATGATCATCCAAACATCCAAAAATAGAGCATGTTTCATTATCTTTATTAATATAAAAAGAAAAAAAAATTCCAAATAAATAATGACATAAACGTAAACGAGTTGCTTAGAGATGAAAGCAGGACTTTGGGGATATTTGAAGACCATTAAAGTCTTATTTCTGCTCAGAAAAATAAACGTTTCATTTTTTCTTTTCACTTCTGAGTCCAAGATAGACTGGGAAAAGGAGCAGAGAAGCTGCGCTCACTCTGGGCTACGCAGGGGTGACCGTACCCTTGCCCCAACGAGACCGGGACAAGCTGTGAGTTTCTCTGGAGGACTTCTGACCCGCCGTGCGTTCTGTAGCGCCGGTCTCAGCGGGATCATCTTTTAATGAAGAGGAGCTTATGATCACTGCACTACAAATGCTGCAGCCACCAGAACTCCATTTTATTGCACTTCAGTACTCCCGCCCACCGCGGACCGGGGCCCGAGACGACCGAACGTGCAACCAAGATGGCCCTTTGATGAGTTTGAGAGGCGTGTCCAGGGAGATGAACGGCCATCGGTGGTCATCAGACGTTCAGGCAGTCCAGTAATGAGCTTGGAGGGGGGGCCGGTGGGGGTTGTGGTGGACACTCAACAGTGAGTGTCAGGTTTGATGACTGCACCACTGCAACAGTCTCATTAGGAAAAATAAAGATGAAAGTTTCGCTTTGATCCTTGCTGTGTTTGTTGCTTTAATATTTGGATGTGAGGGGGTGGGGGGTGGCAGCGTAATTGTATTTTCCAAACAATTTACCAGCAATTTGTGCGCTCTTATTTCTCCATCTGTGATGTTACTGTGCGGCTCACTGGGAGCTTATTTTTAAATTACAAAAACAAACAGGACGCAGACAAACAGGCCATAAAAGACACATCGGAAATAAAACATTTATATTTGTGACTAATTGAATGCCTCCAATGAACTTTAGGTTGGATCAACAAAAACTAACAAAAGTTGAAACTAACAAAAGATCATCACCATCACAAAAGATGGTGATGGTCTCTATAGGAGCGTCAGCTTTTCACTCTTCCACAACAGGTGCTGGGGAATTTTCATCCCTTCATCATCAGCAAAGCGGAGATTCCTGATCTCATTAGATGGGTGATGCTAGTGAAGGTGGCATCTCTGAAGGTTGGCACATGGACCCCAGTGAAGTCTGTCAAATCACTTCCAACTTACCCAGACTAAATTCGTGTGTTTTGAAACGTGACACTTGATGTGAAACCTCCACGCCCTGAGGCGGAGCAGAGCTCACAGGAGGCGTAAGTGTGACATCTAGTGGCAGAAGCTGGCATTACCGCTGGTGCTCATGAGTTCTGTGGTTGGTGGCATGAAGATAATTAGAAAAGACACTAGATTTTTAAAGGCATCCCGAACTTCAGACAGGTCCTTTCCATGAGGAGAAGGTTTGAGTTATCCTCAGACTCTGGGATGCGAAAAAGGTGTGGTTGGTTTTTGACCTGAGTCACCTCTTTATGGGTCCCTCAATCATGTAGAAACATCAGAGTCAGCAGTGGCTGAATGAGTTCCTGCCGTCCACCATCTTGGCACCTGAAGGCACCACTTACACCCTCAGCTCAGATGAATCCAAGTGTCCTCGCACCGTCTGGTGGAGGAGGGCGGGAAAACAGACTATCTGCACAGATTGTGCAGATTGTTTCGCCGTGTAGCCGAAAAACTAATTACAAGAAATAAATTAATTTCACGCTGCAGCTTTTAGAAATAATTGCATCTTTATAGAACTGACTGGAAGTGATGGCTCGAGCAGCTCTGATAAGGGCTGGACACAAGGTGGCGTGTTTAATTTAGTGCTTTATCAGTGCCTTTACATCCAGATAGATAATCCCTGCAGAGATTATCTGAAAGGCTTCTTTGTTGTTGCTTTCATTGCTGCAATATTTGTGTTTTTGTTATGTTTGCACTGGTGAAATGTGCATGTGTCACCTTGCTGAGTATGCACTACATGTTTTCTGCTGTGAAAATGCTTATTTTGAATGTGTGAAAGGTACACAGAGGCCTTAAAGGTCATTTCTAGGGTCATGGTTGAAATTCCCCCAGCACAAGCGAGAGCGTGACCTCCTACCGCATGCTAAATGTCTGCCTGACAGCAACGGAAGGAGCAACGGGGAGAATGAGTGGAACGGGAGAGGGGGAGTAGAGCTGCTCAGCTTCAAGCGCCTTTCATTACATATTTGGGTTAACTGCTTATTTTCAGTTTTAGTCATTTTTCCAGAGCCCATTAATTGGCCCCTGTGGGATCCTGGAGCACAAACCTTTTGATGTTCACATCTTGTTCACATTCTGTCATGATTGTGACAGTATTGTTGTAATCTATGCACATCGGCTCCATTTATTTATTTCCTCCTTGTCTTTGTTCCACTGGCCTGCAGTGCCTGCCATCGGTTGCAGGACGATCAGATCCATCCCGTAATGCACAGATACCACGAGATCCCAATCTGTTTACAAGCATAGATGCTTCAAATAAATAAATAAAAATAAACAAAAGACTTTAAATTAATAATTCCTTATCAGTTTACGCATAATGAGATCAGCGACTGCTGGGGGATTTCCGTTTGCTTTTCGATACATTTGTTATTTATTTATGAACGTTGCCGCAAATGAGGCTAAGCTCGTCACCTGCTGGAGTTTTAATTATTTTATCAATAATTAACTCAGTGTAAGAGCGGCTGCAAAGTGCAAAAAGGATTGGTGACAGGGTGAAATAATGAAGATCACGGCTGTGCTCCGGCAGAGAGCAGCGAAGAGCCCTGACCTTATCTGCAGCAGGTCGGAGGTAAATATGAGCTCTGGGGCCTGTTGTTGTGTGTGCGCCACACCCAGTAAATCATTCACCAGGGTGCACGCTGGCCTGAGCTGCTAAACATTGGTGAAACTATCCCACTTATCTGTCTCTCACATTTGCGTGCAGCAGCGTTGCCACAAAGGCCCTCTCTGTCACCTCTGCAGCGGAATGTCCGGAGCCCACTCTAACCTGGTCACACTGACACTCAACCTTAGCGTGTGAAGAAGCAAAGACGGCGACATCAGCCTGCTCCTCAGCCACGGCTCCAAGGACACGTTGTCATCTGCTTTGCTGAGCTCTCCAGACAGAACGGAGCAGACCCGGCTGCCTCTCTTCCACACCCTTGTAGCAAATTTGGCCTGGTTATTTGGACCGTGTCCACAGATAGGAAGCTGATCTAATCACGGTGGAACATTTCAAATGTCTTTAAACCTGCCTGGTTGGATACCAACCAATACTTCCTACTTTTCTGATAAATACTCTAATTTCTATTCTCTCCAGTTTGACGCAGAAGCAGGTGGTTAACGGTGAAAACAATTCAATTGCAGGTTGCCAAGAGATCAGAATTCAGCACTTTTTATTGGCTCTACATGATCCGTGACTTATTACTGAAGTGATTAGAGCGTGATCTAGTCTGCCCTCTACGCAACCACAATAAGCAGCTTGAGTCATTTCATCCAGCTTTATTTTCTTCTTTAAAAAAAATTCTAACAATAAAACAAGCTTTTAGAATCTAGACAACTGCAAACAAAAGCAACACAACAATGCAATTACAGTAAAAGAGGAGCTACAACCAAAATACCCAGACATTCAATCAAAATAATAGACATCACACCATGTATCAACTCATCTGCGGTTAGTGGATTTGTCTGCAGGCGCTCTGAAAGATTTGGTTTATCCTGTAGAGCTGATAGGAAAAAGACCTGAAGGCTCTTGCAGACATCCAGCACCAGAAAATATTTACACGTGTTTAAATCTGCATAGTTTTCAGTGCAAAATTTGTTTCATTTAAACTATAAAGTAGCCAACAAAGACAGGAGTGGCGCCCGCCGACACCAGTTGTGCTAGTTCTTGTTCTCTTTTGGGTTGGAAGCAGATGCTAACGCCAGCCTTCTGTCCCCGACGGTGGGCGTGGGAACGCCGTTCTTTACCGCTTCGTGGTTGATGTCGTAGTGCAGACGTCCGCTAGAGTTTTGAACTTTGGTCCGAGCGTGTTCAGGAAGCCGAGGTCGTTGTTGTCGCCGTAGCCGCTGCAGCATCCGATGGAGCCGGCGACGGAGCCCGCCCCCTCGAACCTGTAGTCGTGGGCGATGTCCTCCGCGTAGCGCTCGTCCCCCACTGTTGCCAGGAAGGGCAGCTTCTGCAAACAAAGCAGGAGTCCGAGGAAGCAGGTTATTGCTCGGCGTGAACGGGGGGACACATCACACTGCGATAACCCTGGCGTGCTCAGGATATGACTGGCAGTCAGATATTACACGGCAAACAACTGGCCGACAGGTTAAAGGAACAATATTTCTGGGTAAGAAGATGAGAGATATTAAAGTTTATGGTGGAGCACATCAAATCTTGGAGAACGAGGTTTTTTCACACGCGATAGCTAGCTAAGCCATCACAGAAGACAAAGATATTAAACCTCAGAGAGTAAAGGA
>CAAE01014992.1:223960-244178 GCA_000180735.1 Tetraodon nigroviridis | reverse complement strand
TCTAGATATAGGGCTACAGGGACAATTGGTATGTTCTCAAAACCATTTTTGTGCTATGGTTTGTTTCTCATCATTCTGACTCTAACTGACAACCACACTGCAGCTGTCAGTCAAAGCAGCGTTCTGCAGCGTAAATAAAATCTAAAAATTTAAACTGGAACTCATGAGTCATCGCAGAATTAAAAAAATCAGCTCTATAAAAAACATCAAGAAATAGACCAAACACTAAAACTCAATTCCTGTTTGGTAGCAAAAGAACTGTTAGTTTATTTTAAAGGGGGAAAAAAAGAAGCAATAAAAGAAAACTTTTGCAATTTTAACAGAAACTCTTCAGTAGTTTTTAAACCACTTTACCAAACCATACACAAGTACGAGGGTCATTCAATAAATAAGGGGAATTTTAGTTTTAATTTAAGGACTTTTAATTCAGATAGAAGCTTACTTTTTTTTTATTTTTCAACGTTGTCTCCCAGCACTGTCACACACTTTTCCCATCTGTGCACAAGCTTCCGTATTCCCTCAGCGTAAAAATCTTTGGACTGATGTCTCAGGCAGTCGTTCACAACACTTTTGACTTCATCGTCACTTTCCCTTTTGACTGATGACCCCTGCGTTTGTTCTTTATGTCTTTCTTGACCTGCCTGCACCCTTCAGCAACCAAAAACTTGATAAATGACCGCTGTTCAATCCTGCTTCTTTGTCAGTCATCTTTGTTAATTGCCAAAACTCTCAAAGTTTTTTTTTAATCTGCAAAAGAAATTAAATTAATGTGAAAAAGAAGTAAAAAAAAAAAAAAAAAGTAAGCTTCTTTTTGTATTAAAAGTCCTTATACCGTAAAATTCACCTTATTTATTGAATGACCCTTGTATTTAGTTGTCAACTACAGTTGACATTTCTTAAAGTGGTAAGGTTAGGGTTGTAAAACAATTCTTTCAGGAAAATAAAGTATGACAGTCTCACACACACCCACACACACACACACCTTCACCTACACGCACACACACACACTCACACACTCACACACACACACACACAAACACACACTTGAAATAGATCATCTCTAAAAAAACTCCCTCATCATGTCAACCTGCAGAACACAGAGAACCTGCAGAAATTTTTGAGGTGTAGCACAAGAGAAGCCCAGCGAATACTGAAAAAAGATATCATGAAATAACAACAAACAACATAATAAATGAAATGGGCTAATGGTGTTTCGTGTACAAGGTAAAGACAGCAGTGAGCTTCACTGTGACAGTGGTCTAACAGGTCTGGGGGACCAGAATATTTAGGCTATAATTAGGACACCGTGAGGTAGATATTAACCACAGAGGCACCAACACCCTCTGAACATGGCCTGAGAGCTGTATCTAGGGCAGAAAGGTCCAATCGACAACGATTACAGCAGAAGAAAGTGTCATGTTTCAAGAATGTGCAAGATAAAGAAGGTGAAACGATAAGGAGCACTTTATTTATCCCAGTCAAGGGAACTTGTTACACCAGCAGTCAGTAGCAGTAACAGTAACCTTAAGGCTACTTACAAAAGAGCAGATTACATGTGCCAATGTGCAACATGAAAATTGTGCAATTAGAAAAGTAAAGTACAAGTACCAATTAAAGTAACCTAACACTATTTGCAAACCAAGATTACCCCCAAACGGGGCTGGTAAGCAAACTACAGAGGGTCCAGAGAAGGTTTCACCTGCGGACGGAGGTGGGCTAAGATGATCCTCTCCAGAACTTTCATCGTCTGAGATGTGAAGGCTTTTGGTTGACAGTCTTTGGGGTCCGAGGGACCAGGCTTTTGGGGCACAGGAACCAGATAGGAGGTCTTCCACAGCGTGGCACCTTCCTCTGGGTCAGGTTCAGGTCAGTAGACAACTGGCCGGCACAGGTCTGCGGTGCCTTAGGCCTGTTACCATCAGGGCCTGCAGCTTTCCCTTTTGGAGTCTCTCCAGGAAGGAAGGCAACAACAGTGCAAACGCCTCCATAGCAGGGGCTAGGAACATAAGCGACTGCAGCAAGGTTACCGTGGACAAAGTGTGCGTCCTAAGAAGAAAAGTGTGGCCGTTCAAACACCTATATCGCTGCAGGTGGGATGGCTGTATGTATTCACACATAGGAGAGGTATTACCGTCTCTAATCTACCTAATGTACAGGTTTCTGGACTGTGGGATGAAACCTACAAAGGCAAGAGCATAATGTGCAAACTCAACACGTGGCTGCAATAAGCGTGTCAGGGATCGGTCTGGATCCAAGTGCCACACGTCTTCAGGTGTAAACAATTCTTTTATTGATCTGGCTTCAAAACAGGGGCTAAGCAGGCTCAGGGTCCAAACACTCCGTAGTCGAAATCCGTGGGTTCACAGTCAAACAGTTAAGGGTCAGGCGGGCACAGGGTCGGGGACAGGCAGAGTTCAGAAATCCAGATACGAGTCAGAATACAATTGCTGGAAAGCTTGGAATTACGCAGAGACGATCTGGCAACAGATCTCTTACGGCCCAGGGTTTAAATGCCGGTAGTGTCTAGTGGGCGTAGTCCCGGTGGCGGAAGGCGGGAAAACCCCAGGGGAGCAGGCGCCAATTGGCTGAAGCAGCAGGCGCGGTCGGTCCGGGGCGTGGTGCTAACAGCTTTGCGTGGGAACCTGTGCAGACTGTCCAGTAACGGGGCAGGTGTGGGGGAGGTTATGACAAAGGGACACAGTGGAAGTTGTGCACCTCAGCGTCACATGAAATCGCATAAACAATTTTGTTTCTTGTTGGACAAGTGGAGATTCAGAGACACACAGAAAGCACAATGTTAGGGTTGGTAGTTTATTGCATTGTGCCAGTATAAATCATATACTGCTTTTGGAGTAATCAGACCAATGGAAAAAAAAAGTACAATTTGTGTAAAAACAATGTGAGCAAAAGTGTAGAGAAAAGGTAAGGGAATGGAGGCAGAACGTTGTGCAGGCAGAGCACCTCCCAGCTGCAGCAACAACCCAGAGGACTTTTTTTTTTTAGAACTTTCAGGTTCAAATGCCTTGAAATGGTAGCAGAGGGCGTGGCCTTTTCCATCGTAAGATGATAGATAAAGATGATAGAAGACAATTCATGAGTGTCTGCGCTTAATAAGCGTGGTTGGCCACAAACAGTGATTCTCCACCAGCAGTGCTAGTTCCAGAGGATGCATATTTACCCTGGCAGGCCTGGCTGTTGGCCTGTAAACAAAAGGGAAAAGAGAGGGTTTTATTAACAGCAAAACAGGGCTCAGATGCATCAACTGTTGTAAGCAATTTACTAAAAAGCATTGAGTCTATTATTTTAGCAGTGTCCTGTACAGTTACACATACCAGAGCCCTCTTGATGAACTCTTCCTGGCATGCCTTTCCATTCTCTTTCTTTCCACCCCAGGATTTAAGGGCAGAAGCCTGGAGGGCACGACCGTATGAGAAGGTCAGGGCCCAGGGCCTGTGCAGAGGGCACTGGTTCATGGCATTCAGGTTGATGGAGGCCTCCTCCTCACTCTGACCACCGGACAAGAAAGTAATGCCTTTATGAGGAAAACATAATAGTGTCATCTCAACATTTAGTTGGACACAAGACAGGTTACACACACGATTGTGTCTGTTGAGTTTACGTGCCTGCGTGCAACCACCTCACCTGGGACTGCAGGAGGCACGGTGCGGCGCAGGGCAGTCACAGTGGCCATTGCGATCTCCTGGTTGCTGTATTTGTGGGAGCAGGAGTGTCCGGCAGTGACCATGTTGGGCTTGAGCAGGGTACCCTCCAGGTAGACGTGGTGGTCAGACAGGGCCTTGTAGACCGCAGCCAAGACCTTCTCAGTAATGTACTGGCAGCGCTTCAGATCGTGGTCACCATCAGGAAGAATCTCAGGCTCGACAATGGGGACAATGCCGTGCTGACAAAAACAAGTACAGAATTAGGTAAAATATCACACTGCCATAAAAACAAAGCGCTCTAAAATAAAATTCTTCCTGGTCTCTTAATTCTGCACTTTTGAATTGTTAAATTAGTCATTATTTTTGTACTCATAACTTCTTACCATCTGGCAAATGCTGGCATAGCGGGCCAAGACATTGGCGTTCTCCAAGATGGCCAGTTTTGAAGGAGTGGTGGGGGTGATCTTCAGCACGCAGCGCCACTTGGCAAAGTCAGCACCATCCTTCTTGTATTGGGCGCACCTCTCATACAGTCCATCCAAACCTGTGAATCAGAAAGAGGAGACATCAGGTGAGTGCGATGTGAGAATGGAACGGAAGGGGATAAACATATTCTCTTCTTACCCTGGGTAGTTGTCTCGCCGTTGGTTCCAGCCAGTGGGACCACACCTTTGTCAACCTTGATTCCAACCACCATGCCCCTTTCTTTGAGGTAGTCGGGGAAGGGCTTGCCATCGTCAGTCTTTTGGTACATGGTCTCATGGAAGAGGATGACGCCACCGATGCATGGTTTGATGCGATCATCGGCAGTGAAGAGGAGCTGGCGGTACAGCCTCCTGTTCTCCTCAGTGTTCTCAGCATTGATGCTCTGGAAGCGCTTGGCTACGCTGCCTACAAAGTTGTGGAGATCCTTTATTTGCACCCATAAAACTGACATTACTTTATCAGTTGGCTTTTGTTCATCACCATGAGGTGACAAAAAGTCTAAAAAAATAACTTTTAAACACTTGTCTAACTTTTTACCGGTGGATTCATCTGCGGCGAGGATTCCCTTGCCGGTAGCGACGATCCTTTGAGCAATGTCGCTGAGCTCCTTCTTCTGTTCCGGAGTGAGGAAGGGGTATGCGTGAGGCATCCTGACTCTGGATGAGGAAAAAGTAAGCAAATTAGGAAACATATATATCAGGGAATCCTTCAGAATCAAAGAGTGTGGTTGCATTTTGTAAACGTATGGCTGATCAGGAGCCACGTGGTTGATGGCCTGAGAACAAGGGAAACAAGTTTGTATGCAGTGTGACTTTCCAGTCACTCTTGTTAAACACCAGCTGATGTCCCGGTTGTGCGACTACAGTTGTTGAAGCTATAATTGCCTGTGACCAGGTGGAAGGGTTAGGCCCTGGCCACCACAAAGGGCTGCAGGGGGTCCAGCCTCCAGAAGAGTTCTATCTCTGTCTCAACTCTGACCTTCATGAATCTGACCAGCCAAAATATGTCAAGAATGTACATGACCTATTCCATTCTCAGGCCTCTTATCCCTGACATTTGCTATACTCTTCCAGCCCCCACTCTCTCCGTTCCTTCTCCCTGCTGTTTGGGCTCCACCCACTCACCCTGCACTGTGCCTCCACAATCATTTTGCTGTTCTAAATTTAAATACTACTTTAACACACTAAAATCCCTCTTGTTTAGTAAAAATTCATTTCATAAAAAGCATCAGCTTTGCTCAGAGGCCACGAGCAGGAAGGTAATAACAAATCTCTGACCGTGTTTAAGATCTTGCTCAGTTCACTGATTCATCACATCATATATTTTCAAAATGCATAAAGGTAAAGAAGGTAAAGGAAAATAAACAATGATGTTCAAAGATAGGATAAGAACTGTGCAGCATCAACACATCCTCTGCTATTGAACATCAGCTGAATTGTGAAAACTTTTGCTGACTTTTTAGATTATTTTGTGAGAATAGATGCACTGAGTAAACAAACTTGGTAGAAAAAGATTTTTATGAAGTTCTTTTATGAATTAATTATACATATTAAAACCCAGTTTCAAGTTTGTTCCTGCATTTTACTGCATATTTGCCATTTTATTTTGCACCACCAACTAATAATGTGTATGTGTTCCAGCAAAGAGAAAAATACTTCCAAAGTCGTGCACCTCATGCTATGGAAACTAAATGTAATTAAATAAATAAATAAATAAATAAATAAACTTGACTTTTTTTTTTTTACCTTTGAAGTTAAAGGAGAGCTGAGAGAAGAGAGGGAGGGAGAAGATCTGGCCTTCGTCTGAGACAGCTTCCCAGCCTGCGAGCTCTTGTATTTATCCTCCCATTTTGACCCCTCACATTTCAGCTGCCATGCTATTAAAAGAACAGGACGCAACCAGAGATGGCTCGTGACATTCAGAGAGGCCGAGCCCTGGAGTGACACGGTGGCGAGTGGCCAGTGAAAAGGCAAAGATTAGAAAGAACAGAAGAAAAAACACAATGTGATATAGAGTATAAAAACAGGGATGAGGATGTGCAGACAATACAGATGATGATGTTGGCAAAATATATATATATATATAATATAATCTAAGAGTTCTTCAATAGTTTTGCATCTCTTATTCACATTGCATAAATTATGACTTTACATCAAGTTTCTTTAAAATGTTCCCCTCTAAAAAAAAGAGGAAAGAGTAAAAAAACACCCCTCTGTCTGTAGAGGAAGTATTAGATTTATATATATACATATATATATATAGTTAGATTTGGAGAAGCATAATCACACGCATGCTTTTGCGGACAGTCTTGAAGAACTGCCATTAACATGTCCAACCTGCCGGAGATATTGAAACCAGACACAGAAGCACATTTGACCTTTAAATGACCGTTGTTGGTTGCCTTTGCTTGCAGGAATGAGTCAAGCAGTGGAGCCTGCAAAGGTTGCGCATATATGAACCATTGCTTCACTAGTTCAGAGCTGCAGAGGGGAAGAAGCACAAATTACAGAATAGAACCTCACATTTAGCACCTAACAGAGGTTGTTTTTTCTGCTCAATCTACATGATCTTGTGCTGTTTAATCTGTAAGTTTCTCGCTGTGCTTAGTGGAGTTAAAGTGGTGACTCTAAACTCTGGGTTATTCGTTGTGTTTGGAACCTGCTAAAGTAGATATCAGCAGCATGTAAATCAACACCGCTGGAGTGGTACAGTTCTACACCGTCATGCTATCGAACCATGTGTGCAAAAGCTTGTATCTTCGTATGTGTTGCCACCTACTTAGCACACAATGAAGATGAGATGAGTGTCTTAACTTTCCTTGTCCAACCGCTGAGGCTGACGTAACACAGGAACAGATGAAACGGCCAGATTGGCTTCCTCTGCATTGTCTAGGTTTCTTTTCTTTTTTTTCTCAGCAGTTGCAGGAAAGGGGCTTTGTTTTCTGATTGGAGACCATGAGCTGAATTAATTTGCATGCTTTTTGACAAAAATGCATGAAAAGCTACATGAACACACAGCACAGCAGGAAGGCACCAGGTTTTAGAGAAAGCTTAGTTCTTCAGGGGGTTTTTTTTTCTTGTCACAGTTTGGGGAAGTAAATATTTATATTTAATATTACAGGCAAAAGTGAAAATAGATTACCGGTAGCTGCGTTGATGTGACAAAACACCATGGAGGTAATAACCACTCCTACATGACTACAAGTTCCTCTAACAGCCCCAGTGTTGAACCATCATATGATTTCAGCAGTTCTCTTGACATATTCCTTGGAAACATTCAGAGATCACTTGAAAACTGGCTTTTTCAAACACACATTCCAGTTTCTAGTTTCCATGGGAGCAGCACAATGGACTGTATAATTACAGCTACAATATTCTGCTCGGGTAAGTGGACCTTTGAAGTCTTGTTTAGTTTGTACAAAAGAAGGTTTAGCTGTTAAATTAGTTGATGGCACTTTCTTTTTCAGATTTACACTTAGTTATTCTGATTGTTATGTTAGTAATCAAAAGAAATGGTTAATATTTCATATCTTGTTTGAACTTACCCTATCAATACCACAACAAAATAGTGGTACACTTCTGCAATACTGGTGTGTTTACATTTTATTATTCTTTTCAAATTGTAAATATTTTGAAAAGATATTTTGCCCCCAACAAAATATTGTTGTAAGAAAAGGGAAATACAATAAAATTTACAAAAACCTTTCAGACACTAGGGGACAGTGTTTTGCCCTTTCAGAAATAACCTTAGTTTGTACATCGCATAATTACGGAAGCGTATTGCATTCACTTGAAAAAAAAAAAAAATCCGTGGTTTTTCGGGGTAATTATCTCTGTTTTTCGGGGTAATTTTTTTTCTCTGTTTTTCGGGGTAATTTTTTCTGTTTTTCGGGGTAATTTTTTTCTGTTTTTCGGGGTAATTTTTTCTGTTTTTCGGGGTAATTATCTCTGTTTTTCGGGGTAATTTTTTTTCTGTTTTCGGGGTAATTTTTTCTGTTTTTCGGGGTAATTTTTTTCTGTTTTTCGGGGTAATTTTTTTTCTGTTTTCGGGGTAATTTTTTCTGTTTTTCGGGGTAATTTTTTTTCCAGCCCTGTTACCGGAGTTCACGTTGAAATCCCGCGAGAACGTCCAACCTCTGTGGTGACGTCAGCCCCGCACTTAGACGCTTCATCCTAAACTTTCTGAATCGTCTCTTGAGCCATTCTGACACATTCTGTCCTTTATTGCGCGCTCGATGGGAGCAAACATGACCAGCTTGTCATGTTTGCTTGGGTTTAAGACACTGGGAGATAGTCCTGGCTTTAATTCACATAGATGATATAACTTTACGTTTGTCGACTTTACGCAGGCACTAAATTGTCCGTAGTGTGTGAATGTGAGAGTGAATGGTGTGTGTGTGTGTGTCCTGCGACAGACCTGGTGACCTGTCCAGGGTGGATCCCTGATAGCTGGAGATGGGAACCAGCAGACCCCCGCCACACCACAGGGAATAAAGCGGGGAGGAAGATGGATGATAGTTGGATGATAGATGGATGATAGATGGATGATAGATGATGGACTTTACGCAGGCACCTGGAGACTTTGCGGTTGTTCAGAAAGACCATTCAGATCTCTGAGACTCAGCAATGTTTCTGCAGGATCAGCTGGACATCTATGGTCTGCTCCATGGATACAAGAGGATGCATTTGAAAAACATTCAGGCTGCAACATAATGACTCAAGAGACGAGTCAGAAAGTTTAGGATGAAGCGTCTGAGTGCGGGGCTGACGTCACCACAGAGGTTGGACGTTCTCGCGGGATTTCAATGTGAACTCCGGTAACAGGGCTGGAAAGAAATTACTCTGAGGGTTTCTTTTGCTAATAAAAAAGAGACTTTCTGTAAGGTGCAGGAGGGGGGCCAGGAACCCTCCAGAGCACTGCCCAGGACCTTTGCCACGGTACCGCATACCAGAGAGGCCAGAAAAGATAGAGACTGTACCTTGGGTGTAGCTTGTCAAGAAAGAAAGCAAACAAAATTACAGAAAACTGACCTTTATGTCAACTCTTCAACATTGCGACCAAAAAAGGACAAAAAAGGAAAAGCATCATGGTTTCCACCCACACTTAGTTATAAGTGTGAAGACCTCCCACAAAGTAAGGTGTCATGCTTGTTGTCGTAAGTGTCATGATTTGTGTCATCTTATGAAGATCACTTATATTTAAGGAAAAGGACTAATTTAGGGTCACTGTTGCAATGAAAGCAGTTCACAGTGATGCGTTTACACACTAACTAGTTATAGGAGCACAGTTTTAGAGGGGGGGCAGGCAATTCAGGCTTTATTCCTTATTTTCCAGTTTCATTTTCAGCACCAGAAGAGCTTTAAAATGTCATGATTGGCCAAGAGCGATGAGTGTGTTTTTGGAAAAAAACAATATAATCTTAATGTTCACTGACCCCTCCTTTATTAATTCTGTTAATTTCAACTATGGGTCGAGTCAACAAAGAAGAAGTACGCGCTAGTCTTTGAAATAACCACTGTAAGACGCAAACGGGCTGGAACTCATGCGAACCACGTCACTTCTGTTTTTTACGCTCTGTTTCAGTGCTAAATGCTGCTCTCAGTTTTAATATTGATCCTGTGGCTTGGAGGTCTGTGAGCAAGGATGCGGCTGGGTTTGGATATCAGGTGGTGCAGAAACCAAACCAGTAGGTCTCAACCTTGAATTTTCCTAAACATTTCAGTGAGGAGCCTACACGTAACCAGAGGAACACAAATAGAGGGGAAGGGTAATCTGTTGTGCAGGTACACATTACCAGCATATTTCTGGCTAATGTGTAAATCAGTGCTCTGCAGCTGAGAACATAATGTGAGTTTTATTGATGGATTACTTACCATCACTCAGTATTCCGTGTTTGTTTTCACTGCGTGAGCCAGTAAAGGTGACTCAGATAAATATTTGTTTGGCTGCTTGCCGATGGGCAGTCAAAGTACAAGTCTGGCCAACGCGCTGAAACGGGCGTTTCCGGCACTTTGACGCTAAACTGCTTCCGAAGAACGCTGGAACAGCAGCTATGGTGGAGCCATCCTCGACGCGTCTACCAACCCACCACCGTTCTCTCTTTTCTTTCGCACAAATGCACACACGCACGCACACAGAAGATTGAAACATTCAAGACAATACTATTTATTTTAGGTACGAACTGAAACCCAAACCTACACAAAACTACCCACGAGCACAAGATGTCACAGGTTTCGCCCCTTGCTTTAACATGTTTGGCAAAACTTGGCCCAGTGTGTCAAAACACACAAACAAATAAATATAAAACTACAGTCTTTTTATTTTACTGGTTTTGTTTGGTTCCATGGACGTAAAATTACAACTAAAACACAATTAAAGAAAAGAAATGTTCAACTTGAAATCATTATATTACAGTTGTGTATTTTATGGTACAAGCTGAAGCGAAATGATGACAAACAATGGACAACTGTAAACACAGAAAAACACCATGGTGCACAGTCAGCCTGTGGATCCTGGTGCCTGTTGGAGTGACTGTGCACCATGGTGTTTTTCTGTGTTTACAGTTTACTGTGAGGCCAGAGGGTTTCATCACCGTCACAGCGACATGTCTGATCTGTCTTAGCATCAGGGAAAATGTGGAATCCATCACTGGACTGACCTCAGTGTCTCCACACTTCCACTTCCTGCAGAAGTGGCACCATGCGGTTGGCTGTCATACATGCGCCATCTTTAGTAAGCAGAAAACAATTCCTCCATAAGGGTTAGAAACAGCCAGTCAAACATTAAGCTGATCACGGCTGGCGAACCCGTTGTGGACCAGAGCAGCCTGCTGGAGTTCCCCTGATTTACCTAATGTGATTACATTAGGTCCTTTACCTAATGTGTGTTGTATTTTAATTAGATATGTTCTCCCAATGCTACCCAAGATTTCATTGTTGTTTAGTCTCTTATGTATGAAATAGAGTGTACTGAGAGGACCAGGTTTGTTGCAGTAAAGAGAAAGTGTGTTACAGAACTGCAACTAAAATGTGAAATGGCACTTTTGCGTCTATAGTGCTTAGGCAATGGAAAAAACCTGTACCAAAGACAAATGGCCAAAATAGTTTCAATTCCAATGGTATTAATGTGATTCATGTACAATGAAACTAGATTGCAATCTTAAATGATCAGACGTTTTATTTTGTAAACCTGTTATAGCATGTAAAGTGGTGTGTGATGATAAATAAGCTGCTAAAGCTAAAATGTACCGTTTAATGCACTTTAAATTCATGTTGCTAAATGCCTTCACAATGTTTACCGTGCTGTTGCCACTCAGGTTGGAACCGCTGGTTTCTGGAAATGAGGTTTAATGGCTTTTTGCTCTAACAGTGGACATTTAGCGCCACCTTCTGGCCATTGTTGGTAACTACAGCATCCTTTTTCATACAGTTTGTTTTGTCAGGTTTTTCCAGCTGTGACATACGGAAGCGTAGTGCATTCACTTGAAAAAAATTAAAATCCGTGGTTTTTCGGGGTAATTATTTCTATTTTTCGGGGTAATTTTTTTTTCTGTTTTTCGGAGTAATTTCTTTCCAGCCCTGTTACCGGAGTTCACATTGAAATCCCGCGAGAACGTCCAGCCTCTGTGGTGACGTCAGCCCCGCACTCAGACGCTTCATCCTAAACTTTCTGACTCGTCTCTTGAGTCATTACGTTGCCAGCCTGAATGCATTTCAAATGCATCCTCTTGTACCCATGGAGCAGACCATAGATGTCCAGCTGCTCCTGCAGAAACATTGCTGAGTCTCGGAGATCTGACTGGTCTTTCTGAATGTGACCGGATGAATTTGGGGAGCGGTCGAGATTGTTAAAGGTGGTGGGGAACACCTAATCCGTCGCCCCGTGCGACGGATTAGGTGAGAACAGCTAATGCAGAAGCATTTTTAAACCCGAGCCAGGTGTGTCTTCGAGGTCCCTTGGCCAAGACCTTCCGGGTCAGCGTACAGGTGCTTCTGGGAGTTGGAGTGCGGTGGGTTAACCCTGTGGTGTGTGAGTGTGTGTATCGGCTGTTGGACAGCTTGCCTTAGTTGTCTCCTTGCCCTGCCTTGCCTCTTATTTACGTATTCTTTAGTTGCATCGCTTCCTTCAGTTGTTTCCCCTGTCCTCGTCAGCGCCAGCCTTCCTGCCTGCTCCTGCTCCTGCTGCTCTTTTAGGGTGTGATCGTGGGTTTGAGTGGGTCCCGACGGTGGTTGCGGTGGTGTAGCGATAGCAGTGACAGTGTGTGTGAGGGTCTGTCCGCCCTGGGTTTTGTGCGTGCGTTTTTTTGGTTTGTTTTGTGTTATTTCCTTTGGCGACAGCTGCCTTCACATGACTTAAGGCTATTTGTTTTCCCGCTTACTAACCTCTCCTTGGGCATTACTCTTCTTTTACTAACTTGTTAGTTGTGGTGTTTATTAAATTTGATTTGTCGTTATGAACTAAATAATAAATAAAATCTCCCTTTTCCTGTTGCCTACTGGGTGCCTGTATTCATTTGTAGACGTGCTTGCGCACAGGCGCGTTGGGGAACCCGACCAGAGGAGCTGTCTGGGTAGAAAGACTCTTAGGTGAAAGTCCTAAGTGGCGTTGTCGGTTGTAGGCCTCTACTGGCCACTCGAAATGATCGTTTCATGCCACATGAACATCCGCAAAGTCTCCAGGTGCCTGAGTAAAGTCCATCCATCCATCTATCATCCACCTTCCTCCCCGCTTTATTCCCTGTGGTGTGGCGGGGGTCTGCTGGTTCCCATCTCCAGCTATCAGGGATCCACCCTGGACAGGTCACCAGTCTGTCGCAGGACACACACACACACACACACACCATTCACTCTCACATTCACACACTACGGACGATTTAGTGCCTGTGTGCGCCAAGGTGATGTGCTGGGTGTGGTCAACAGGGGGCGCCTATGAAACCAGGCCAACACCTGTGGACCCTCTCTCTGCACCTTGACGCCCAGCCTTCCTCCCATTGGCTGGTGTCACTTCCTTTCCCGCTTCGCGGCGCGGGTAGGTCCAGCATCCATCCAGGCATCTACTCGTGGGAGCAGCCGCTCAGGAAGTTGGCACAAATAAATGTGTTTTTAGGTTCGTAATGCGCGTCACTGCACAAACGACTAGAAGATCCTCTTCCTTGTTCGATCGGGTGTGGCCACAAGTAAGATTTCCGTTGCGTCCGTTGTTATGTATTCTTTTAACTGTTGTATTAATGTGTGTGTGTGTGTGTGTGTGTGTGTGTGGCCACAGTTCACCGCAGACGGTCGCCCTGGTCCGGGCGCCGCGGCTGCTTGGCCGGGGCTGTTCACGGACAGAGAAGCTGTTGGAGCAACTGGTGGAGTTAATGTGGGGACGTCCACCATCGCGGTCGTCCCTCCTTTGAGCTATTTCTTTTATTATATGGTTTGGGACAGAATATAAAGTTCCTTGTGGTGGAGTATTTCCCCCTTTTTGTGTGTCCATTCCAATTTTAATTATTGATTTTGAGTTTTTAAATCGGTTTTGATTTCTTTATCTGCTGCCTTCCAGTCCCTGAGACCCAGTGAGGTGGTGTCGCCGGTTCGGGTGGAGGCCCTCTTTTCTCCTTCTCAGGTTGTGTGTCCCTTCCTGGGTCTGGAGCTCACCATCACCTTCCCTGTGTGTTCTGGGGTGAATAGGTTTTAGTGCTGCATGTCCTTAGGTTTTAAAGTCCTGCTGTGTTGCCCCACCTCACCGCGACACCTCCTCATGGTAAGTATGGTCTTGGATAGAGCCTTATTGATATTGGTGTGGGTAATGAACTTATGTTATTTTAATTTGTGTCAAACAATATACTTATTTGTCATTCCAATCTGTAACACCTGTCCTATAAATATCTTTTTCAGGTGCAATTCCCGAGGTGGCGTTGTTTAAAAATCCAGCCAAGTGGCTCCCCTCCTAGTGCGCCCTGCCGAAATTTAGTAAAGTCGACAAACGTAAAGTTCTATCATCTATGTGAATTAAAGCCAGGACAGGACTGGAAAAACAGAAAAAAATTACCCTGAAAAACAGAAAAAACATTACTCTGAAAAACAAACAAAAAAAAATGTAGCTAAAACCGAGAAATAATTACCCCGAAAAACCACGGATTTTTAAATTTCTCAAATGAATGCAATACGCTTCCGTATAATCCCATCCAGACTTCTCCTTCATTCCTTCAATGGCTCTCCGTCGCTTCAGGTTGGTGAAAAGCAGTGCGAATTCGACGACATACCTTCAATCACTCTCCAGTCACAAGTCAGGCTGGTGAAAAGCAAGATGCGAAGTTGACGACATACGTGGAGACACAGACCACACACTATTCACTGCCAGGACAAAGGCAAGAATACGTTGCTGAGGTAAGAAAGTGATTTTCTAATGACAATGTATTAAATGCCTTACATTTGATTTGTTAAGTTTTCGATGTTAGCAAATCCCTTGGTTTTCCTTTTAGACCTCAGACCATTCTTCCCCACCCTCCAAGAATGATCAAACTCCTGGTCTCCCTTTTGTTCCTTGCCCCCTGTCTGTCTCGATCCTCATCAGAGACCCCCTTCTGTCTTCTAAACTTCTCTAGTCAGAACCCCCTGTCGTCTCGAGCCTCTCCCCAACACCTTCCTAACTCCCATCCCCTCAAGTCAGAACCCTCCTCCCCTGATGACAAAGGGTATTGTTTTCCCTTCCTAGCTCCCCTACTGTCCGCCTTCCTTTCTTGATGTCCTCAACCCTTGATTAACATCTTGATCAAGGAACACCTACCCATGGCCTTTGTTCCTGGAGTCCAAGCCCAAATGGCACTGACCCCCCCCTCCTGTCCCAGTCCCTGCCCCTACTTTCCCGGTTGATGCGATCACTACCTTTTGTTCCTGCCCCTACTTTCCTGGTTCCCATGTATTTACATATGCGACCACTGCCTTTTGTCTCCCCTGTATAAATGTAACCTGTTTCCGTTGCTCTGGGTCCACTCACAGGCTCAGACCAGCTCTGTGTCTGTCAGTTCACCAGTGTGCCGGCATACTTTAAAATAAACTCACACCACCACAGCAAACTCAAACTTGGATTAAGCGATTTCTTCAACACTGCCAAATAGAGGGAGCCGGCCACAGACACCCAGGAGGAGAAGACCAAAAACACTGCAGCTTTTCTGGACAGAGGCAGTCCTGCAAAGAAGAAGAAGCCCAATGCATAAGAAATCTGTTCCCCAACCTATAGTAACTCTTCTGAATCCTCTGTCATTTGAAAAAGAATGAAAGACCTACCAAGAACCATCTGCAGAGAATAAAAAATGATGCCCAGCACACTGTTGGGCTGGTTCAGGGGGTTCTCTTTGTCCACGAAGTACTGGAGGAGGCCGAACCCTCGTCCCCATCTGCAACAGACTCGGTGCAGTTGCCCACTCATGTTGATTTTGAACACGTGGCAGTGATTCCGTGGCAGACTCTCCCGTGGGAACGTCGCAAGGCCCGGGTAGAACGTATCAAAGCAGGTTTAAGCGTTTGCTGAAGGCCTACCTGGAGCTGAAGACTCGCCCAGGTCACACATGGCCCTGTAGTCTGGGTTCTTTTCTTGGCAGCCGATACCTTAAGCCTGATCTGTTCGGCTTCTGTTTCTGGGAGTTTATTATTCCTAATAGCTGTTTACAAGGTACAAGGTACCTACCTACCTATGTTTTAAGGGCTGTGGTCAGGTGGTCCTGTTCTTTTTTCTTACCTTGTAATGTGGTGGGTACTTTTGTGGCCCTGTGCTGCAAGGTTTTGATGACCCCTAGCTTATGTTCCAGTGGATGGTGTGAATTGAAAAGGAGGTACTGGTCTGTATGTGTGGGTTTCCTGTATATCTCAATGGTGAGGTTCCTGTCCTCCCCGATCCTGATTTCACAGTCCAAGAAGGCCAGGCTGTCTCCTTTAACATCTTCCCTGGTGAATTTTTACGAAGTTGTCTGTTTGATTCAGCCCTGCCAACGACCCCCAGACATCCAGACCATTGGCATAGTAATGTTAAGGACTCTCTGGGATGACATTAGCATGCCGATGGTCCACAAGGGCTATCTTCAAGCTCTGCTCCCAGCCTGATCAGAACTGATGAAGCCTTTTGGATAAAAGGCAAAATGTTTTCCTAAAAAAAGGAAATTGAAAAGTCCAAATGAACACAAAGTCTATTCTCGGATAACTATGACCTAGATGACTGAGAACCTACACAGACTTTTCTTTTCTTTTCTTTTCTTTTCTTTTCTTTTCTTTTCTTTTCTTTTCTTTTCTTTTCTTTTCTTTTCTTTTCTTTTCTTTTCTTTTCTCAGCAGTTGCAGGAAAGGGGCTTTGTTTTCTGATTGGAGACCATGAGCTGAATTAATTTGCATGCTTTTTGACAAAAATGCATGAAAAGCTACATGAACACACAGCACAGCAGGAAGGCACCAGGTTTTAGAGAAAGCTTCTTCAGGGGGTTTTTTTTTTTTTTCTTGTCACAGTTTGGGGAAGGTAAATATTTATATTTATTATTACAGGCAAAAGTGAAAATAGATTACCGGTAGCTGCGCTGATGTGACAAAACACCATGGAGGTAATAACCACTCCTACATGACTACAAGTTCCTCTAACAGCCCCAGCGTTGAACCATCATATGATTTCAGCAGTTCTCTTGACATATTCCTTGGAAACGTTCAGAGATCACTTGAAAATTGGCTTTTTCAAACACACATCACAGTTTCTAGTTTCCATGGGAGCAGCACAATGGACTGTATAATTACAGCTACAATATTCTGCTCGGGTAAGTGGACCTTTGAAGTCTTGTTTAGTTTGTACAAAAGAAGGTTTAGCTGTTAAATTAGTTGATGGCACTTTCTTTTTCAGATTTACACTCAGTTATTCTGATTGTTATGTTAGTAATCAAAAGAAATGGTTAATATTTCATATCTTGTTTGAACTTACCCTATCAATACCACAACAAAATAGTGGTACACTTCTGCAATAATGGTGTGTTTACATTTTATTATTCTTTTCAAATTATGCACCCCAAAATATTGTTGTAAGAAAAGGGAAATACAATAAAATTTACAAAAACCTTTCAGACACTAGGGAACAGTGTTTTGCCCTTTCAGAAATAACCTTAGTTTGTACATCGCATAATAAATCGGTATAAAGTAAAAGTTACCTCAGGTTGGTAAATAGATGGAGTTACTTTTTAACTTTTTTATTCGGTTGGGATTAGCTGCAACATATGTTGCTCCTGAGGGTTTCTTTTGCTCGTAAAAAAGAGACTTTCTGTAAGGTGCAGGAGGGGGCCCAGGAACCCTCCAGAGCACTGCCCAGGACCTTTGCCACAGTACCGCATACCAGAGAGGCCAGAAAAGATAGAGACTTATCCGGGGGTGTAGCTTGTCAAGAAAGAAAGCAAACAAAATGACAGAAAACTGACCTTTATGTCAACTCTTCAACATTGTGACCAAAAAAGGACAAAAAAGGAATAGCATCATGGTTTCCACCCACACTTAGTTATAAATGTCAAGACCTCCCACAAAGTAAGGTGTCATGCTTGTTGTCGTAAGTGTCATGATTTGTGTCATCTTATGATGATCACTTTATTTAAAAAAGGATTAATGATTAAGGATTAGGACTAATTTAGGGTCACTGTTGCAATGAAAGCAGTTCACAGTGATGTGTTTACACACTAACTAGTTATAGGAGCACAGTTTTAGAGGGGGGGCAGGCAATTCAGGCTTTATTCCTTATTTTCCAGTTTCATTTTCAGCACCAGAAGAGCTTTAAAATGTCATGATTGGCCAAGAGCGATGAGCGTGTTTTTGGAAAAAAACAATATAATCTTAATGTTCACTGACCCCTCCTATATTAATTCTGTTAATTTCAACTATGGGTCGAGTCAACAAAGAAGAAGTACGCGCTAGTCTTTGAAATAACCACTGTAAGACGCAAACGGACTGGAACTCATGCGAACCACGTCACTTCTGTTTTTTACGCTCTGTTTCAGTGCTAAATGCTGCTCTCAGTTTTAATATTGATCCTGTGGCTTGGAGGTCTGTGAGCAAGGATGCGGCTGGGTTTGGATATCAGGTGGTGCAGAAACCAAACCAGTAGGTCTCAACCTTGAATTTTCCTAAACATTTCAGTGAGGAGCCTACATGTAACCAGAGGAACACAAACAGAGGGGCTTTTTAAAAAGTCTGATGCTGATGCTTTATTTGATGTTGCTTTGCTTCACCAGGCTTCTGGTCAGCGCTCCTCTTGAACAATATTCTTCAACTAGAAGAGGGCAAATATTTGAGAGATCCACCGACTTGGAATGCCGTGTTTATCCAGATTCACGTGAGAAATATCCTATTTCTGAAAACTTTTATATATATATATAGTTGTCACAATTCCATAATTATGGAATATTGTCAATGCAGTGCCAAACTTTGCGATCAATGCATCCTTCGGTTTGACAATGACAACGGATCCCCAGTCAGGAAACACTCTGGTGAGTTTCCATGTCGCAGGTTCTTCATTCAGTGAGCTTTTTGCATGTTGGAACTACAACTTTTAGGACCAAAAGGTCTTTAGATGAATGTTTTTTTAATATTTACCTCCAGGCCTGTGGTCCAACTATTCCAAAGGACTGTCCAAGCCTCACCATGTACAACGGCGTTTGCCTTCAGCTTGGTTCCAATAACCCTGTGCCCTCTTCCCTAGAAGGCAAATATTTTAAGTTGTCATAATAACAGATGGGTGAAATGAAATTAGAGATACCTGAAACATCCATCCATCCATCCATTATCCTACCCGGATTTGATTTTTGTGATTATCCATAATCACAAAAATCAAAAACCAACCCGCCCCACCCCCCCAAAAAGGATTATAATACCTATGCATTCACTTTTACAGACTGTCCCAGCCAAGCAGACGTTGCATTTCTGTTGGATGGTTCAGGCAGTGTGAATCCATCTGACTTTGACCGAATGAAAACCTTTGTAAGCACACTGGTCAGATCATTCAAAGGAAGAGATACAAAGGTATTCTTCTTCTTCTTCTTCTTCTTCTTCTTCTTCTTATATTATTATTATTATTATTATTATTATTATTATCATTATATAATTAACCTTCACATCTTTTTACTGTAGATATTCATTTTCCTTTCACACAACATGATTTTTGACCTACAACCCAACAGTCTGACGGTGTTGCTTAAAATATTGATGTGTGTGCCTGGTGTTTCCCTATTTTTGCAGTTTGCCATTGTTCAGTTCGCTACCATATTTAGAATCGAATCTTCCTTCACTGACCAAAGTAACCTGGAGAGGAACATTAATAACATTGTACAATTCAAAGCAGGGACGAACACAGCTTCTGCCATCAACTTTGTTGTGTGAGTACCTCATGATTATGACCTCATGACCTTATGTTAAACAAAGAGGAAGTGATCAGTAGCACCTTTGTGTTGGTGCAAGGAGCTGGATCCACCCGAAGCCTAACCAAATTAAAAGCAGTATGTTTTGTAAGTTGCTTGAGAATAAATATTGTCTTTTTTCAAAACAACAAATTGTCACATCCACTACCTAAATTAAACTATGTAAAATATTGGCTTTAGCTTAAATGAGGTAAGTAAGAAATTTTGTTTTGTGTTTTCTTCTCTTTTTTTTTTTTTACAGTAACAACGTGTTCGTAGCAAGCGGGGGTTCCAGGGAAAACGTAGGGAAGGTCCTGATAGTTATTACAGATGGGAAATCTAATAACAAATCAAAACTTCCTGGTGCAGCACGGGCAGCAGACGCAAAACGAATAGTTAGATTTGCTATCGGGGTAAGTTTTATTATTTATTTTTGTTACATTATGGGATGTCCTCTGATTTTTTCAGACGAGGGCCATTCCCATGTTATTAGATTTAAGCTTTAGAAAGCAACTCTTTAGAAAAGAGTTGGAAGGAAAACATCAAGTGTTGTGTAACCTGGCATATTGACCATTTTAGTTTAATGTTTAGGTAGGTAATTGTTAAACTCTGTAAGTTGTCACTCTAATTTTTCAATTTTTAATTTTTTGTTTCTCAGAAACTACAAAACAAATGTATCA
>CAAE01014992.1:204663-217267 GCA_000180735.1 Tetraodon nigroviridis | reverse complement strand
CAGTGTGTCAACACGGCGACATCTTGCCTAATGAGGAGGAGAAGCGGTGGAGGGAGACTCACAGACTCCCAGGTCCACTCACAAACGGCACAAAGCAGAGTGGGAGACTTTTACTGCTCATGCTGGTAATTATGGATCTGGGATTTTTCCTTTTAAAGTGTTCTCCAAAGGACTGTCCAAGCCTCACCATGTACAACGGCGTTTGCCTTCAGCTTGGTTCCAATAACCCTGTGCCCTCTTCCCTAGAAGGCAAATATTTTAAGTTGTCATAATAACAGATGGGTGAAATGAAATTAGAGATACCTGAAACATCCATCCATCCATTATCCTACCCGGATTTGATTTTTGTGATTATCCATCATCACAAAAATGGAATCCACCCCCCCCCCCCTCCCACCCCCCCAAAAAGGATTATAATACCTATGCATTCACTTTTACAGACTGTCCCAGCCAAGCAGACGTTGCATTTCTGTTGGATGGTTCAGGCAGTGTGAATTCATATGACTTTGACCGAATGAAAACCTTTGTAAGCACACTGGTCAGATCATTCAAAGGAAGAGATACAAAGGTATTCTTCTTCTTCTTCCTCTTCCTCTTCTTCCCCCCCCCTTCTTATATTATTATTATTATTATTATTATTATTATTATTATTATATAATTAACCTTCACATCTTTTTACTGTAGATATTCATTTTCCTTTCACACAACATGATTTTTGACCTACAACCCACAAACAGTCTGACGGTGTTGCTTAAAATATTGATGTGTGTGCCTGGTGTTTCCCTATTTTTGCAGTTTGCCATTGTTCAGTTCTCTAACCGATTTAGAATTGAATCTTCCTTCACTGACCAAAGTAACCTGGAGAGGAACATTAATAACATTGTACAATTGAGCGGAGGGACGTACACAGCTTCTGCCATCAACTTTGTTGTGTGAGTACCTCATGATTATGACCTCATGACCTTATGTTAAACAAAGAGGAAGTGATCAGTAGCACCTTTGTGTTGGTGCAAGGAGCTGGATCCACCCGAAGCCTAACCAAATTAAAAGCAGTATGTTTTGTAAGTTGCTCGAGAATAAATATTGTCTTTTTTCAAAACAACAAATTGTCACATCCACTACCTAAATTAAACTATGTAAAATATTGGCTTTAGCTTAAATGAGGTAAGTAAGAAATTTTGTTTTGTGTTTTCTTCTTCTTTTTTTTTTTTTACAGTAACAACGTGTTCGTAGCAAGCGGGGGTTCCAGGGAAAACGTAGGGAAGGTCCTGATAGTTATTACAGATGGAGAATCTCAAGAAAATCAACAACTTCCTGGTGCAGCACAGGCAGCAGAAGCAAAACGAATAGTTAGATTTGCTATCGGGGTAAGTTTTATTATTTATTTTTGTTACATTATGGGATGTCCTCTGATTTTTTCAGACGAGGGCCATTCCCATGTTATTAGATTTAAGCTTTAGAAAGCAACTCTTTAGAAAAGAGTTGGAAGGAAAACATCAAGTGTTGTTTAGTAGTAACCTGGCATATTGACCATTTTAGTTTAATGTTTAGGTAGGTAATTGTTAAACTCTGTAAGTTGTCACTCTAATTTTTCAATTTTTAATTTTTTGTTTCTCAGAAACTACAAAACAAATGTATCAGAGAAACTGCGACTGTGTTAAATCTAAACTTGATATCTCCTTGTTGTGCTTAGGTTGGAGGGGCATTTACAAAACAAAGTGCAATACAGGAACTGAACACCATAGCATCTTCTCCCCCTGAAAACTACGTGTTTCAGGTGGACAATTTTGCAGCACTTGACAAAATAAGAGAGAGTTTGCAGGAGAAAATCTTTTCTATTGAAGGTAGCGTCTCAGTGCAGCATCAGCACATCACCGTCAGCTCCATCATGAAATATTCATGCAGGTCATTTCTGCAGGATCTCAGACAAGTGGACAGTTACTAAAAATGGAAATGTCTCAAGTGGGATTTAGCGCTGCATACGACTCTGAGGTGCTAACATTCGTCACACGTTAGCTGTGCAATGTGGCTGTGCGTAAAAGCTCGTTCTTTACATTTTCTGTCTGACTTTAGGGGTTTCTTCTGGCTGCTGTTGGTGCCAACCAGTGGAAGGGAGGATTTCTAAAGTATAAGACCAGAGACAGTCGGACAGAGCCCTTTGAGCCTTCAACAGTTGATCCTGATAGTTATCTGGGTATAAATATAATACAGCATAATAGTGTGGAAAACAGAGAAGTTGTAGTGGCCAGAGTGTTTGACTGTGGACGGATGAATGTGTATTAATGGGAACTAGTTATCAAACGAGCATGAGGCAGTAGGCAGTAGGACAATACTGACTACTCACGGGTGCACACACTAACCACAGTGTGACCTCATGGGGAAAAAGGAAGCTGGGACAAGCCTATTTCTGGCATTATTGGTGGTTTTAATGCAATTTTTTGCATTTTGTTGACAGTTTTCCAGATAGTTGAGATTTCTTTAAGGTGTGTACTCCACTCTTGGTTTTAAGGTTACTCCATGGCAGTAGCAAAAACACCGAAAGGATCTTTGGCAATAGTTGGTGCTCCGAGATATCGACATGTAGGCGCAGTAATAGCAGTCCAAAGATCTGGCGCTAGCCAGAACATCAACCCCTACCCCAAGCAAGTATGTGTCACCACTTCAAGCTGAACTTTGTCGTAGCAGTGTTGCATCCTTTCCAAGTAAAGATCTTTGCTGTGTCACATTTAGACCGGGGAATACTTTGGGGCGGCGGTTTGCACCATGGACGTGGACGGAGACACCTACACTGACCTCATCCTTGTGTCTGCCCCCATGTTTGTGGACAAAGACAGAGAAGGAAGAGTTTACATTTACACCTTGTCTGGTTTGGTAAATATTTCAACTATTTTTTCTCATAAATATGGTTTATTTTCCTTCCAAGCCTTGATTTCCTTTACTCTTTTGCCAGAGTGTTAATCTCCAGGATTATTATTTGAGAGGTTCTGCATCTAATGCGGGGAGGTTTGGGTCCTCTCTCGCTGTGCTGCCTGATCTTAATGCAGACGGCTTTAATGACCTGGCCATCGGAGCGCCTTTGGAGAATAACGGTCAAGGGAGCATCTACATCTTTCATGGCAATGGCAGACAAAGAATCAGTCAAACATACTCACAAGTGAGCGAGTGGTTTCTTCGTGGTAAACAGGGTTTTTTCCCCACCCTTTTGTTGCTTGCTTCATAAAGAAAGGTTTTATTGAACTGACATCAGAAACATCTACACAATCCGTGTTTATGTCCAAATAAATACCATGTCTGTTTGTGTAGAGAATTTCTGCCTCCGATGTCAGGCCGGGACTGAAGTTTTTTGGCATTTCCATCAGTCAGTCATCTTTTGACCTTAGTAAAGATGGACTGCCTGACTTAGCAGTGGGGTCAAAGGGCACCGTTGTCTTACTCAGGTAGGCGAATATAAACACTATCCGTGTTTCAGGTCAACTGCAGAAAAGATTTGGACTAGAATCGTTTAGAAAGTTGCTCAGATCGACTTTTGTCCTTTTTGCAGATCCAAACCAATAGTGATGATCAAAGCTGACGTATCGTATAGCCCCAAACAGATTGGAACTCAAAACTCAAACTGCTCCGTGCCACCTGAGATAAAGGCTCAAATCTGCTTCTTCATGACGTCCACTTTCAACCAAGGTGTCTGACTCTGTTGAATCCAATATTTTTGGAAGGGCACATGTGAAACTGTTGATAAAACTCTCATCTATTTCAGCTCAGGCAAGAGTTAACTTCACTTTTGCCCTGGATTCCTTACGTGACGACTTCACCAGCCGAGCGTTCATCAGCGGGAAACAAAGAATTGGGACCGGCACCAGCAACCTAGCTTTAAATCGGCGACAGTGTGTCGACATGACATTCTTTGTCAAGGTGGCATGAAGGAGTTGAAAAACACTGTCACACAGAGAGATACCCTTGTTTGTCTGGGTCAAAGACACAAGCAGCAACTCGTGAACAGCCTCCTCTGTTTGCAGGCCTGTCCAGAAGATGCTTTAAACGAGCTTCTCAATCAGCTCAACTTCAGCTTCGAGGGTGTGCCTTCCAACACAAACCTCAGGCCCAGCCTCGCTCCGCAGGCGCAGACGTCTATTCACCCAGTAAGCTTTTTCACAACTTACTCAGCTTTTTCACAATTAAAAAAAAAATGCTTGCATTGCTTCATTTTTCCTCCAACGACCTGTATTTAGAAAAGGGTTTGTTAAATGTGTGTGTAGATTCTCAGTCATCCAGATCATAGTGATCCAAGGGTAGATCTCTGTGTTCAACCCCAAACAAGGCCAGTTGAACACAGAGTTTGTTAAATATTTTTGTTCATTTGATAAAAATATTTTTTTCTGTTTTTATTTGCCTGTAGCTACAGTTTGAAATCAACTGTGGCATTGACAACAAATGTGTGGATAACTTGAACTTGGATTTTAATTTTACCAGGTGAGTTACTAAAAGAGGCAAAAAGGCTTTGTAACGTTTATTTCTTTCCCCTTAATGTATTTGTGTTATTCTTTTAACACTTTTCAGTATTTAGGGCATCTTTTAGCTCTTCTGCAGAGCTGATTGATCTTTTTCCTGGTCATTTTGGCTGTTTTTGTTAACTTTTTGCAGTCTGGTTCTTACTACCTTTGAAAAAAGAGGTGAGGACTGTGGTCACAATTAACACAATATTCATTTACCATAAATTAGGTTGAGCCATAAATCACAAATTATGCAGTGTGGTTGTCAGGTTAGATATCATTAAATTCAGGAAAAAATAGCTAAATGTGGGGAAGGTGAGCTAAATGTTTAAAATATGTTGGCTAAAAACAGTGGCAGAACTTTCACATTCGGCATTATGAGGAGCCTTTTGCGTGTGTGGAGCGAAAATGGGTATTATGGGTGTTGGTCGGTGCATGAGGTAATGCATATAAAGCAGAAGGAACTACAGCTGTTGCACACAACTGCTGCATGCCGTTAGACTGCCAGCTGAAGAGGGAAAGGAGTGAGACGAAGACAGCGCCTAGGAGCCTGGCTTTTATTACCTGGTGCGGTCCAGGCCCAGGCGTCACCAGCAGGGCATGATTGGCAAGACCAACCAGTGGCAAAGCTCGGCCACTCGAGATCGCTACATTAAACTCATCGCATCTTAAGTCTCACACAGTTTAGTTTTGGAATTTGAGTTTTGTTGACTTTTTTCTTCACAAATACCCATCAGAACCCTGGAGGTTAAAGTGGGCATTGACGATCTGTTGAACGTTACCGTCTCAGTGGAAAACAGTGAAGAAAACTCCTACAACAGCCATGTTCTTCTCACATACCCAGCTGGACTCTCCTATCGAAAAGTCACGGTTCTGCAGGTGAAGCATCAATTTGCTCTCGTTAAAAGCTTTCAGCTGAGAACTTATTTATTTCTTTATTTAAATTGAACCAGGGAAGAATTGAGTGCAACTCCGTTGACAGTGAGAATGGAGTACAGCGAGGAAAAACAGACTGCACGATTGACAAGCCTATATTTAAGAGCAAATCCAAGGTTTGACAGAACACTTACATGCTGTTGTGATGAGAGAAGGGATGAATATGAACGTCTCTTTTTTGTTTCTAGGTTTATTTTATTGTTTCCTATGGGATTGAACCCAACAGTAAATTTGATGAAAAGATTTTTATCACTGCAAACGCAACAAGGTAACTTTAGAGCTGCAAAAACACAGCCATGCACGACAAGTAGATAGTTTACCATTCTTGGAAAAAAAAATCTTCTGTCCTTTAGTCAGAATGAAGAGCACTCCAACTTAAGCAAGCTCTACAGCATAAAATGGATTGATGTCAAGTACAGCATTTTTGTTACACTAGAAAGGTTTGTCCTTCCATTTCTCCCAAACTTCTCACTTTAACAAAAGAATATTGATTTTCATGAAGCACTGTCGTCTAAAATTTCCCACATGTCTTCATAGCTCCCAAAGCTACAGCAACTTCACTTTTGGAAATGATGATTTGCAGAAACCAGTCCTCCAGAGGCTCACGGTAAAATATCTGCCTTTAAATCCATAACAGATGAGCAGATTTCTTATTTAAAGCTATTTAGTTGTGTTAAACGTTCCGATGTTTTCTTACCGTCCTTTCTGCTAGGTCACAAATGATATCAGAGCTCTGAATTTCACGACAGTCATCAGGGTACCCATGCAGCTTGGTGACAGGAACATCTGGGTGGACTCAAGCAAACTTCAGGTAATATGGAGCTGTGATGTTTCGGGGAGTTCAACTTGTTCTCTGACATAAACGGGCTCTATATCAGATTTCAGACTGCCACAGAGATAATGATGAGGAGCCAGCCCTCACAGATTTTGTCACTGAGATTCAGAAAACGAAGAGAGTGGTAAGTGTCCCCATAAATTTAGCATATTTGTTGCAGTAGCTGACTTTTTACCAAAGATGTATCAGCCCCTGTATTATCAGCTAAACGTCTCCTATATGTCCCTGTTTATAAAAAAGGTGATTGTCAGGTTGGTCATTTAGACACCAGACCGTTCAAACTTATACATGTCTCTTTTAATTTTTTTTTCTATTTGTCTGTGATGAACATTTGAAATTCATGATTTCTTGGAAGAAAGGCAGTCCCACCAAAAATAACAAATGTAGCCAAAGGAAAGTAACATTTTCAGCAGCAGCGGTGCTGGCTGTGCTTTTCACCCACAGGACTGCACTGTAGCCAAGTGTGGTGTGTTCAAATGCAGCCACTTCATGCAAGGGACAGAGAGTAGAGTGTACAACATCTCTGCCAACCTCAGCTCTGGATGGATACAGCAGGTAATTCCACCACTTGGGAATTTCATGTATTCAAATAGGTCAGTGGGGTCGCTGCAGTAACATTCCCTCCTTAACAGATCGGACTAAATTCTGCCAAATTCCTCTTGACCAGCGCCGCCAGTGTGGACTATGACACTAAGCGCTACGTCATCTTTTCTGCTGGGTCGAATAACAACACTCCTGCTCGCATGGTGATTCAGCATATTTACCGCAGTGTAGTTTTAGTTTGAGGGTGATCTTTTTTTCTACCATTCCTCAGATTGAAGCAGAGGTAGAGGTGTATCCTTTACCAGACTTTACACAGGAGATTATTGGAGGATCACTGGGAGGACTGGCTCTCCTGGTGTTAATTACTGCAGTCTTATACAAGGTGAAACACCGCAGAAACACTCAATCCCGTATTCAGAGTTACTGTCATATTTAAGCGCCTTTAATATCTCTGCCTTAAATTCTCAGATTGGATTTTTTAAGAGTAAATACAAAGAAATGATTGACGGCACTGGAGAAGGAGCAGAAAATCCGGAAGCAGGAGCCCAGCCCCCACCAGACCAAACATAAAGACGGATGATGAGCCACAGACTCCAGCTAACCAAACATACACACCATTAGCCTGCTAAATGCTATTTTTCCAAAAATCTTAAAATGTGTTTGAACCATATTTGTGTTTTTCGTAAAATTTACTTTGTATAACACTTGGAAAAGCATTTTGCTTTAAGACAAATACAGACATATTCGCCGTATGACACAGGACAGTAAAAATTTTTTGGGTGAAAATAAAGAAAAGAATCTCAAAATAAATATTTTCCAAACAAACAAAAACAAACGTTGTGCCTTTATTCCTCATTGTTTACTGGAAACATTTTATCAGTAAAATTGACCGTTGTTAACTGGCCACGTTTCCCACAATGCCTCTGTCACCAACAGCTCAACTGGTAATGGGAGCAAAAAAAACCAAAAAAAAACTCACAAACACAAACAGAATACAAAATATAATGACAAAACATAAAAAGTAAATAGAAATTCATTTGTTAAGATGCGTACTGGTGGGATTGGTAATTGGAGGAGTTGTAGTGGTGATTGTTGTAGGGGCAGCAGCATGGGCCGGTGGTGGCAGACCAGGACATCTGTGGCTGCTGTCAGCATCTGGCCCAGGGGAGGAGAACTGGACAAACCCTGGCTGGTCAGAGGGGATGTGGGAGTTGATCCAGGACTGGTAACTGGACACTCTGGTGTAGACTCCAGGCCGATTGGGCCGAGCACAGCCAAAACCAAAACTAACAATTCCAGACTGAATCCACTTGGTTCCCTGTTTGCTGACCATCGGACCTCCAGAGTCACCCTGAGGTGATGAAGAGGAGGGGTGTGAGGATGTTAGAAAATAAGAAACTTACAAGGGTGGACTTCAAGCGAGCTGAGTACCTGACACGAGTCTTTTCCTCCAGCCTGAACACCAGCACAGATCATGTTGTCTGTGATTGTACTGACTCCATTCAGGCAGTTACACTGCCTGTTCCCCACTACTGGAACCTCCACTTCTTGCAGGGTTTGAGGGAACGGTAACAGCACTGCAGGAACACAGTTAGGACAGAAAGCCAGTGTTTTCAGATGCCAGGAACCCTGAAGTTCAAGCAAAGATTTGTGAAGAACCAGCAGACTCACCTCCCTCCTTGACAGCTCCCCAACCAGTGACCCAGCTTTTGGTTCCAGTGTTGAACACACTGTTCCTGGCTGCCAAACACACAGGTCTGATGTGCTCTGTGAATGTGACCGCTGACGAGAGTCTGAGCAGAGCAATGTCGTTGTTGCTGCTGTCGCTGTCATAGTTTGGGTGTAAAATGATCCTGGAGACACGTCTGGACGCTTCATGTGGGTTTGTGCCCTGCAGGTTCTGACGGCCCAGTGAAATTTGCCATCCAGATGTGCTCGTGCTAAAGTTACAGGCACACAGTAGGTTGACCAGAGAGCAACAGATAACATATCTGGACTTCTGTACCTTCAAAGATTCCCACCTGAAGAAGCAGTGCGCAGCAGACATCACCCATCTCTCTGTTGATGAGGGAACCGCCACAAAACATGCCTGCTGAACCTCTGCAGACTAACCTGCCAGGGCCAACGTCCATCTGGAGCATCTTCACCTCCAACTATCCTGTTGTTCAGAGGAGTCACGCCACACACTGCAAAGCGTTACAGTAAAAGGAGCACAAGACATCCAAGGTGGTGACGAGTTATGGTCAATGCAAGAACAACATGAGGTAATTCAACTTACCATCAAGTTGTGCATCTGATCCTAAAAAAAGAAAAATAAAATAAAATTGAACAGGCATTATAGCTATTTTTCAAAATGTATTAAAAAATATTCTTTTGTTGTGCCCCATTTCCCTTAGTGTGAAATTGTGGGAAGTATAATTCTACTATGTTTGCCAATCAAAATTACTACTGGTGTTTGTCCCATTTAGGTTTTTTTCTTAGCATAGTCAGTAATTTAAAAATCCTCACAAATCATTTCACTTTTAATTTAGTCACATGTTAAGAATTAAATGTTAAGAATTCCTTACTCACCTGCAAAAAACAGACTTGCAAGAAACAATGCACCGCCAGCCTTCCTCCAAGCCATGTCTCTGACACAAGCGTCGCTGCTGACTCCTTTTATATCTTCACTTCGACCCCTCACCTGTCGTGAGGTGTGGCTCACGGGGGAGTCACCGAGGGCAGCGGGTTCCTCCTTGTTTCTCCTGTATATTTCAGTCAACATCAGGAAGAAATCCTTTAATGTCAAGTTTTCTTTTCATTACTTTTTATTCCAGTATATAGTAAATACATTTAACTTTGCTAAAAGTGCAGATCAAAGTCCTGGGCAGTCTGGTGTGCATGTGTGTTTCACTGTGTCAAAGGAAATGTTTTCAGAGGAACGCTTCCTTGTGACGTCACTGCCGTCATAGATGATCTCGTGTCAGCGTCTTTCTTGGTCAGTGTACCCAGACAACATAACGTTACCTACAAACACACGTTTGAGGTTATGGTTATTGCACAAAAAACACAAGCAATGTTTTGATCATTTAACAGAAAAAAACAGACAAGGTGAGGATGGAATTTACCTGAGGTGGCTCTTGTGATGTAACAAATAATAATTAAAAAAAAAAACAGCAATGGAGCACACGTATGTTGGTGTCATCTAATATATACACCCACATTTGGATAGAGAGATAAAGCTTTTCAGAGGCTATCACGTGATTAACTGCAGGGAAAAAAAGCACAATGTTGCCAGTAAATGTGATAGGAGGAAAAGGAAATATTTTTGGTTTGAGCTGTGTTTTACAAAGGATGTGGTGGTTAACTTTTAAAGAATAATTTCCTCATTGATGTCAACTTTATTAATGATCAATCTGGAAAGTACTTTCAGCACGAAAATACTTCCTTCAACACCAAAATCAGGAATAACCCACTTTTTTGGGGGGAAGTTATGCGTCCACACAGCCCAACAGCTCCTCTGGTGGAACCCCTTGCTGGCATCAGGCCAGGCGACGCCCTCTCTGTGTTTAGGAGTGGACTCCTTGCTTTTTAAATGGGCTCTAGCCCAGACTGTTCAGGACCAAGCTGGCTCTTCTGCTCCGCCTTTTCATAGCACTTCCAAAGCATTTTGCTGGACCTTTCACCCCCACCCTCCTGAGGCCTGGTAGTGCTGCTGGATCCAGAACCCCCTCCATGGCCCTGCCTGGGTTCTGGTGCTTCTGCTCCCTGTTTTCTCTATCCTCCCTGTCTGTCCTCTGCCTCTGTACTGTCTCTCTCTGTTTCGCGGACCCTCCTCCTCACTCTTCCCTTCTGGGCAGTGTCTGTCTACGCTGAGTACCCCAGTCTGGTTCTACTAAACATTTCCACCAGTAAAGAGGAAGTTTTTTCTCACCACTATTGCCAAATGTTTACTTCGGAGTTTTACTCAGGGACCTGTTTGTCTTCCTTCCTGTTTTTTATGTGCAAAATGTCTTGAGCTAACAATGGTAAAAATTGGCACTTTTAAATTAAATGTATAATTAGAATTTCGCAATATACTTAAAATCTGAGTCTCTGCAGATTTACTTATTGCGGCTTTGTGTGAGCCGTGAGGAGACTGACTGAATCATGGGACCTGTGAAATGAGGAAAAAGCATGATGATTTCATTATACAAAAAATCTTATTCCAGTGCAGATCAAGTTTTTTGAAAATAAAGGAAGCTAAAAATCTGCCTGTGGTTTAGAAAATTACAGATGCAGTAAATCCTGAGGTATTACTTCTGCTTCATATTCTATTTTTATACATGCTGCTGTTGCTTAAATAATGTAATGCGTACATTATGATGATAACCTATAGAACAAGGCTCTTTTTTATTCTTGCCCTTTCTCTCCTCTTCTCTTCAGAAGGTTTCTTTAGTTCTAGGGGTCAGAGCTCGAACAGATAGCCCCTGTGGGCCACAAGCATCTGTAAAGTCACCTGAGAGCCGTTGGCAGGGTCCTCAGATTCAGTTTGGGTGCTTCCACTTTGTCTGCTGGGTCACATGGACAGAAAACGAGGAGGACTGCATTGTATGTGGGTGATCGCCAAGCTGGAAAAACCTTCCTCAACATTGCAACTGTGGCATTGTATCACTGAATGGGTAATCTGTTGTGCAGGTACACATTACCAGCATATTTCTGGCTAATGTGTAAATCAGTGCTCTGCAGCTGAGAACATAATGTGAGTTTTATTGATGGATTACTTACCATCACTCAGTATTCCGTGTTTGTTTTCACTGCGTGAGCCAGTAAAGGTGACTCAGATAAATATTTGTTTGGCTGCTTGCCGATGGGCAGTCAAAGTACAAGTCTGGCCAACGCGCTGAAACGGGCGTTTCCGGCACTTTGACGCTAAACTGCTTCCGAAGAACGCTGGAACAGCAGCTATGGTGGAGCCATCCTCGACGCGTCTACCAACCCACCACCGTTCTCTCTTTTCTTTCGCACAAATGCACACACGCACGCACACAGAAGATTGAAACATTCAAGACAATACTATTTATTTTAGGTACGAACTGAAACCCAAACCTACACAAAACTACCCACGAGCACAAGATGTCACAGGTTTCGCCCCTTGCTTTAACATGTTTGGCAAAACTTGGCCCAGTGTGTCAAAACACACAAACAAATAAATATAAAACTACAGTCTTTTTATTTTACTGGTTTTGTTTGGTTCCATGGACGTAAAATTACAACTAAAACACAATTAAAAAAACAGAAATGCTCAACTTGAAATCATTATATTACAGTTGTGTATTTTATGGTACAAGCTGAAGCGAAATGATGACAAACAATGGACAACTGTAAACACAGAAAAACACCATGGTGCACAGTCAGCCTGTGGATCCTGGTGCCTGTTGGAGTGACTGTGCACGATGGTGTTTGTCTGTGTTTACAGTTTACTGGGTTTCCTCACCGTCACAGCGACATGTCTGATCTGTCTTAGCATCAGGGAAAATGTGGAATCCATCACTGGACTGACCTCAGTGTCTCCACACTTCCACTTCCTGCAGAAGTGGCACCATGCGGTTGGCTGTCATACATGCGCCATCTTTAGTAAGCAGAAAACAATTCCTCCATAAGGGTTAGAAACAGCCAGTCAAACATTAAGCTGATCACGGCTGGCGAACCCGTTGTGGACCAGAGCAGCCAGGAGTTCCCCTGATTTACCTAATGTGATTACATTAGGTCCTTTACCTAATGTGTATTGTATTTTAATTAGATATGTTCTCCCAATGCTACCCAAGATTTCATTGTTGTTTAG
>CAAE01014992.1:177342-204613 GCA_000180735.1 Tetraodon nigroviridis | reverse complement strand
CCTTTGAGCCTTCAACAGTTGATCCTGATAGTTATCTGGGTATAAATATAATACAGCATAATAGTGTGGAAAACAGAGAAGTTGTAGTGGCCAGAGTGTTTGACTGTGGACGGATGAATGTGTATTAATGGGAACTAGTTATCAAACGAGCATGAGGCAGTAGGCAGTCGGATAATACTGACTACTCATGGGTGCACACACTAACCACAGTGTGACCTCATGGGGGAAAAGGAAGCTGGGACAAGCCTATTTATGGCATTATTGGTGGTTTTAATGCAATTTTTTGCATTTTGTTGACAGTTTTCCAGATAGTTGAGATTTCTTTAAGGCTCAGCGATGTGACTGCTTGCCAACAAGCCTGTGAACAGATTTAATGTGTGTACTCCACTCTTGGTTTTAAGGTTACTCCATGGCAGTAGCAAAAACACCGAAAGGATCTTTGGCAATAGTTGGTGCTCCGAGATATCGACATGTAGGCGCAGTAATAGCAGTCCAAAGATCTGGCGCTAGCCAGAACATCAACCCCTACCCCAAGCAAGTATGTGTCACCACTTCAAGCTGAACTTTGTCGTAGCAGTGTTGCATCCTTTCCAAGTAAAGATCTTTGCTGTGTCACATTTAGACCGGGCAATACTTTGGGGCGGCGGTTTGCACCATGGACGTGGACGGAGACACCGACACTGACCTCATCCTTGTGTCTGCCCCCATGTTTGTGGACAAAGACAGAGAAGGAAGAGTTTACATTTACACCTTGTCTGGTTTGGTAAATATTTCAACTATTTTTTCTCATAAATATGGTTTATTTTCCTTCCAAGCCTTGATTTCCTTTACTCTTTTGCCAGAGTGTTAATCTCCAGGATTATTATTTGAGAGGTTCTGCATCTAATGCGGGGAGGTTTGGGTCCTCTCTCGCTGTGCTGCCTGATCTTAATGCAGACGGCTTTAATGACCTGGCCATCGGAGCGCCTTTGGAGAATAACGGTCAAGGGAGCATCTACATCTTTCATGGCAATGGCAGACAAAGAATCAGTCAAACATACTCACAAGTGAGCGAGTGGTTTCTTCGTGGTAAACCGGGGATTTTCCCCACCCTTTTGTTGCTTGCTTCATAAAGAAAGGTTTTAGTGAACTGACATAAGAAACATCTACACAATCCGTGTTTATGTCCAAATAAATACCATGTCTGTTTGTGTAGAGAATTTCTGCCTCCGATGTCAGGCCGGGACTGAAGTTTTTTGGCATTTCCATCAGTCAGTCATCTTTTGACCTTAGTAAAGATGGACTGCCTGACTTAGCAGTGGGGTCAAAGGGCACCGTTGTCTTACTCAGGTAGGAGAATATAAGCACTATCTGTGTTTGAGGTCAACTGCAGAAAAGATTTGGACTAGAATCGTTTAGATAGTTGCTCAGATCGACTTTTGTCCTTTTTGCAGATCCAAACCAATAGTGATGATCAAAGCTGACGTATCGTATAGCCCCAAACAGATTGGAACTCAAAACTCAAACTGCTCCGTGCCACCTGAGATAAAGGCTCAAATCTGCTTCTTCATGACCTCTACTTTCAACCAAGGTGTCTGACTTTGTTGAATCCAATATTTTTGGAAGGGCACATGTGAAACTGTTGATAAAACTCTCATCTATTTCAGCTCAGGCAAGAGTTAACTTCACTTTTGCCCTGGATTCCTTACGTGACGACTTCACCAGCCGAGCGTTCATCAGCGGGAAACAAAGAATTGGGACCGGCACCAGCAACCTAGCTTTAAATCGGCGACAGTGTGTCGACATGACATTCTTTGTCAAGGTGGCATGAAGGAGTTGAAAAACACTGCCACACAGAGAGATACCCTTGTTTGTCTGGGTCAAAGACACAAGCAGCAACTCGTGAACAGCCTCCTCTGTTTGCAGGCCTGTCCAGAAGATGCTTTAAACGAGCTTCTCAATCAGCTCAACTTCAGCTTCGAGGGTGTGCCTTCCAACACAAACCTCAGGCCCAGCCTCGCTCCGCAGGCGCAGACGTCTATTCATCCAGTAAGCTTTTTCACAACTTACTCAGCTTTTTCACAATTAAAATATAAAAATGCTTGCATTGCTTCATTTTTCCTCCAACGACCTGTATTTAGAAAAGGGTTTGTTAAATGTCTGTGTAGATTTTCAATCATCCAGATCATAGTGATCCAAGGGTAGATCTCTGTGTTCAACCCCAAACAAGGCCAGTTGAACACAGAGTTTGTTAAATATTTCTGTTCATTCGATAAAAATATTTTTTTCTGTTTTTATTTGCCTGTAGCTACAGTTTGAAATCAACTGTGGCATTGACAACAAATGTGTGGATAACTTGAACTTGGATTTTAATTTTACCAGGTGAGTTACTTAAAGAGGCAAAAAGGCTTTGTAACGTTTATTTCTTTCCCCTTACTGTATTTGTGTTATTCTTTTAACACTTTTCAGTATTTAGGGCATCTTTTAGCTCTTCTGCAGAGCTGATTGATCTTTTTCCTGGTCATTTTGGCTGTTTTTGTTAACTTTTTGCAGTCTGGTTCTTACTACCTTTGAAAAAAGAGGTGGGGACTGTGGTCACAATTAACACAATATTCATTTACCATAAATTAGGTTGAGCCGTAAATCACAAATTATGAAGTGTGGTTGTCAATGAAGAGGTTAGATATCATTAAATTCAGGAAAAAATAGCTAAATGTAGGGAAAGTGAGCTAAATGTTTAAAATATGTTGGCTAAAAACAGTGGCAGAACTTTCACATTCGGCATTATGAGGAGCCTTTTGCGTGTGTGGAGCGAAAATGGGTATTATGGGTGTTGGTCGGTGCATGAGGTAATGCATATAAAGCAGAAGGAATTACAGCTGTTGTTGCACACAACTGCTGCGTGCCGTTAGACTGCCAGCTGAAGAGGGAAAGGAGTGAGACGAAGACAGCGCCTAGGAGCCTGGCTTTTATTACCTGGTGCGGTCCAGGCCCAGGCGTCACCAGCAGGGCATGATTGGCCAGACCAACCAGTGGCAAAGCTCGGCCACTCGAGATCGCTACATTAAACTCATCGCATCTTAAGTCTCACACAGTTTAGTTTTGGAATTTGAGTTTTGTTGACTTTTTTCTTCACAAATACCCGTCAGAACCCTGGAGGTTAAAGTGGGCATTGACGATCTGTTGAACGTTACCGTCTCAGTGGAAAACAGTGAAGAAAACTCCTACAACAGCCATGTTCTTCTCACATACCCAGCTGGACTCTCCTATCGAAAAGTCACGGTTCTGCAGGTGAAGCATCAATTTGCTCTCGTTAAAAGCTTTCAGCTGAGAACTTATTTATTTCTTTATTTAAATTGAACCAGGGAAGAATTGAGTGCAACTCCGTTGACAGTGAGAATGGAGTACAGCGAGGAAAAACAGACTGCACGATTGACAAGCCTATATTTAAGAGCAAATCCAAGGTTTGACAGAACACTTACATGCTGTTGTGATGAGAGAAGGGATGAATATGAACGTCTCTTTTTTGTTTCTAGGTTTATTTTATTGTTTCCTATGGGATTGAACCCAACAGTAAATTTGATGAAAAGATTTTTATCACTGCAAGCGCAACAAGGTAACTTTAGAGCTGCAAAAACACAGCCATGCACGACAAGTAGATAGTTTACCATTCTTGGAAAAAAAAATCTTCTGTCCTTTAGTCAGAATGAAGAGCACTCCAGCTTAAGCAAGCTCTACAGCATAAAATGGATTGATGTCAAGTACAGCATTTTTGTTACACTAGAAAGGTTTGTCCTTCCATTTCTCCCAAACTTCTCACTTTATCAAAAGAATATTGATTTTCATGAAGCACTGTCGTCTAAAATTTCCCACATGTCTTCATAGCTCCCAAAGCTACAGCAACTTCACTTTTGGAAATGATGATTTGCAGAAACCAGTCCTCCAGAGGCTCACAGTAAAATATCTGCCTTTAAATCCATAACAGATGAGCAGATTTCTTATTTAAAGCTATTTAGTTGTTTTAAACGTTCCGATGTTGTCTTACCGTCCTTTCTGCTAGGTCACAAATGATATCAGAGCTCTGAATGTCGCTACAGTCATCAGGGTACCCATGCAGCTTGGTGACAGGAACATCTGGGTGGACTCAAGCAAACTTCAGGTAATATGGAGCTGTGATGTTTCGGGGAGTTCATGTTGGGGTTCAGCTGGCCGGCCCCCCTGCAGTCTGGTGGTGGCGCTCCCTCCGCATCCAGCAGGGGGGCCAGGGCCTGAGGATCCAGCAGCGGCAGAAACACAGCTGTATGGGATCAGCTCATCAGCCATCAATAAAGGGCGACTATGAGCTGGTCCCCGCTGGTGGATCATTGTTCACTGTTAGTGTTAGACTTGTGTTTGTTTTGTTAGTTGCTCATGTTGGATGTTTGCCTGCTCGTTTGTTCGTGTTCGGTCCTGTTTGCCCCATGTTTTGGATTACCCTGGACTTCCCCGTTTGTGTTTCAGCCCCATTTGCGCCGTTGGTAGTTTTCTGTTTGCCTGTCCACCCAATAAAGGGATTTTGTTTGGAACGCATCAGCCTGCCTGTCTGCGTCTGGGTCCTGAACAACCGTCCAAACTCTAACAGTTCAACTTGTTCTCTGACATAAACGGGCTCTATATCAGATTTCAGACTGCCACAGAGATAATGATGAGGAGCCAGCCCTCACAGATTTTGTCACTGAGATTCAGAAAACAAAGAGAGTGGTAAGTGTCCCCATAAATTTAGCATATTTGATGCAGTAGCTGACTTTTTACCAAAGATGTATCAGCCCCTGTATTATCAGCTAAACGTCTCCTATATGTCCCTGTTTATAAAAAAGGTGATTGTCAGGTTGGTCATTTAGACACCAGACCGTTCAAACTTATACATGTCTCTTTTAATTTTTTTTTCTATTTGTCTGTGATGAACATTGGAAATTCATGATTTCTTGGAAGAAAGGCAGTCCCACCAAAAATAACAAATGTAGCCAAAGGAAAGTAACATTTTCAGCAGCAGCGGTGCTGGCTGTGCTTTTCACCCACAGGACTGCACTGTAGCCAAGTGTGGTGTGTTCAAATGCAGCCACTTCATGCAAGGGACAGAGAGTAGAGTGTACAACATCTCTGCCAACCTCAGCTCTGGATGGATACAGCAGGTAATTCCACCACTTGGGAATTTCATGTATTCAAATAGGTCAGTGGGGTCGCTGCAGTAACATTCCCTCCTTAACAGATCGGACTAAATTCTGCCAAATTCCTCTTGACCAGCGCCGCCAGTGTGGACTATGACACTAAGCGCTACGTCATCTTTTCTGCTGGGTCGAATAACAACACTCCTGCTCGCGTGGTGATTCAGCATATTTACCGCAGTGTAGTTTTAGTTTGAGGGTGATCTTTTTTTCTACCATTCCTCAGATTGAAGCAGAGGTAGAGGTGTATCCTTTACCAGACTTTACACAGGAGATTATTGGAGGATCACTGGGAGGACTGGCTCTCCTGGTGTTAATTACTGCAGTCTTATACAAGGTGAAACACCGCAGAAACACTCAATCCCGTATTCAGAGTTACTGTCATATTTAAGCGCCTTTAATATCTCTGCCTTAAATTCTCAGATTGGATTTTTTAAGAGTAAATACAAAGAAATGATTGACGGCACTGGAGAAGGAGCAGAAAATCCGGAAGCAGGAGCCCAGCCCCCACCAGCCCAAACATAAAGACGGATGATGAGCCACAGACTCCAGCTAACCAAAACATACACACCACAAACTTGCTTGAGTGAAAATAAAGAAAATAATCTCAAAATAAATATTTTCCAAACAACTGTTGTGCCTTTATTCCTCTTTGTTTACTGGAAACACTTTATTAAAATTGACCGTTGTTAACTGGCCACGTTTGCCTCTGTCACCAACAGCTCAACTGGTAATGGGAGCAAAACAAAACAAAAAAAACTCACAAACAGATTACAAAATATAATGACAAAACATAAAAATAAATAGAAATTCATTTGTTAAGATGCGTACTGGTGGGATTGGTAATTGGAGGAGTTGTAGTGGTGATTGTTGTAGGGGCAGCAGCACGGGCCGGTGGTGGCAGACCAGGACATCTGTGGCTGCTGTCAGCATCTGGCCCAGGGGAGGAGAACTGGACAAACCCTGGCTGGTCAGAGGGGATGTGGGAGTTGATCCAGGACCGGTAACTGGACACTCTGGTGTAGACTCCAGGCCGATTGGGCCGAGCACAGCCAAAACCAAAACTAACAATTCCAGACTGAATCCACTTGTTTCCCTGTTTGCTGACCATCGGACCTCCAGAGTCACCCTGAGGTGATGAAGAGGAGGGGTGTGAGGATGTTAGAAAATAAGAAACTTACAAGGGTGGACTTCAAGCGAGCTGAGTACCTGACACGATCACCCACTCTCTGCTGATGAGGGAACCGCCACAAACATGGCTGCCGAACCTCTGCAGACTAACCTGCCAGGGCCAACGTCCATCTGGAGCATCTTCACCTCCAACTATCCTGTTGTTCAGAGGAGTCACATGTCCCATTTAGGTTTTTTCTTTGCATAGTCAGTAATTTAAAAATCCTCACAAATCATTTCACTTTTAATTTAGTCACATGTTAAGAATTAAATGTTAAGAATTCCTAACTCACCTGCAAAAAACAGACTTGCAAGAAACAATGCACCGCCAGCCTTCCTCCAAGCCATGTCTCTGACACAAGCGTCGCTGCTGACTTCTTCTATATCTTCACTTCGACCCCTCACCTGTCGTGAGGTGTGGCTCACGGGGGAGTCACCGAGGGCAGCGGGTTCCTCCTTGTTCCTCCTGTATATTTCAGTCAACATCAGGAAGAAATCCTTTAATGTCGAGTTCTCTTTTCATTACTTTTTATTCCAGTATATAGTAAATACATTTAACTGTGACGTCACTGCCGTCATAGATGATCTCGTGTCAGCGTCTTTCTTGGTCAGTGTACCCAGACAGCATCACGTTACCTACAAACACACATTTGAGGTTATGGTTATTGCACAAAAAACACAAGCAATGTTTTGATCATTTAACAGAAAAAAACAGACAAGGTGAGGATGGAATTTACCTGAGGTGGCTCTTGTGATGTAACAAATAATAATTTAAAAAAAAAACAGCAATGGAGCACACGTATGTTGGCGTCATCTAATATATACACCCACATTTGGATAGAGAGATGTAAGATCTTTTCAGAGGCTATCACGTGATTAGCTGCATGGGAAAAAAAGCACAAAGGAATAAATGTGATTTGAGGAAAAAAAAATATTTTTGGCTTAAGCTGTGTTTTACAAAGGATGTGGTGGTTAACCTTTAAAGAATCACTTCCTCATTGATGTCAACTTTATTAATGATCAATCTGGGAAAGTACTCCTCCCCACTACTGCCAAATGTTTACTTCGGAGTTTTACTCAGGCACCTGTTTGTCTTTCGTCCTGTTTTATATGTGTAAAATGTCTTGAACTAACAATGGTAAAAATTGGCACTTTAAATTAACAGCAGCTATGGTGGAGCCATCCTTTACGCGTCTACTGTTGAAAAAAAAACACCGTTCTTTCTTTTTCTTTGGCATGCATGCGCAGACACGCACACATGCACGCACACAGAAGATTGAAACTTTCAAGACAGTAAAGTTGAATATCTGTTTGATATCTGTTTACATTTTCTTTATATAATTCTTTCAGGTATTTAGCAAAGTTTTTGTACCAAATTGGTAAAATGTCTTATTGTTCTGCGTGTGGCTGTTGATTTAGCAAGACTTATTGAAGATACAAACTGAAACACAAACTCACACAAAACTACCCACAAGCAACCTCAAGATGTCACAGGTTTCGCCCCTTGCTTTAACGTGTTTTGCAAAACCTGGCCCAGTGTGTCAAAACTTCACACACAAACAAATAAGACACAGCAGTGGGGAAAAAACCATTTACATCTGTGTCAAATTGAAACGCTGCTATCAAAACCTAACAATCCTGAGTCAAAATGCCACTTTGTTGACAAAATGATTTGCACTGGCATCATTTAAATTCGCTTTCAGATCAGCAGCAACACGCTTGTCTATTATATATATAAATATAAAACTACAGTCTTTTTATTTTACTGGTTTTGTTTGGTTCCATGGACGTAAAATTACAACTAAAACACAATTAAAGAAAAGAAATGTTCAACTTGAAATCATTATATTACAGTTGTGTATTTTATGGTACAAGCTGAAGCAAAATGATGACAAACAATGGACAACTGTAAACACAGAAAAACACCATTGTGCTTAGAAACAGCCAGTCAAACGTTAAGCTGATCACGCTGGGGAACCCGTTGTGGACCAGAGCAGCCTGCTGGAGTTCCCCTGAGGACCACCGGCTTCATGTGGTGTTTCACCAAGATGGGTCTGATGGTGGTGATGCTGACTCGGTTTACTGACTGTTGTTGATTACTTGCAAGTATTTGATCTTAACTCCATTCAGACTCTCTGCCCAGCTTCCCTCAAACTCAGGTGACGGTTGATGACACCGTCCACCAAAGTCGCACTTATGTCATCCAAAATATCAGCGATTGCACAGCCTCTGGACCATGTCCTCCTCTCTCTCTCTCTCTCTTTTCATCTGCCTCTTCCTCTCACTGCCACCATGTATGCAACGTTCCTAAAACTGCTTCACTTGGGCCTTTTTGTAGCTGGCACGTTGGTAACCAGTTTTGTAAATACTTTCAGTTGTGTGTCTTCGTGTGTTCAATTACCTAATGTGTGTTGTATTTTAATTAGATATGTTCTCCCAATGCTACCCAAGATTTCATTGTTGTTTAGTATCTTATGTATGAAATAGAGTGTACTGAGAGGACCAGGTTAGTTGCAGTAAAGAGAAAGTGTGTTACAGAACTGCAACTAAAATGTGAAACGGCACTTTTTTTTAAGATATGGTTACACTTTGTTTAGGGTATAGTAACACAACTTTTAGTGGTGCTACTTTGGTTTAAGCATGCGTCTATAGTGCTTAGGCAATGAAAAAACCTGTACCAAAGACAAATGGCCAAAATAGTTTTAATTCTAATGGTATTAATGTGATTCATGTACAATGAAACTGGACCGCTGGTTTCTGGAAATGAGGTTTAATGGCTCTTTGCTCTAACAGTGGACAATTAGCACCACCTTCTGGCCATTGTTAGTAACTACAGCATCCTTTTTCATAGTTTGTTTTGTCAGGTTTTTCCAGCTGTGAGAAATCCCCCAAAAAGTTTCTTTATAAATGTCTGCCATTCAAAAAAAATAAAATAAAATAAAATAATAATAATAATAATAATAATCCTGCAAAAGTTTTTCTTCTTTCGTCTCAGCTTGGTGTCAGTGTAGCTGCATCTCCCGTTGGTGCTGAATCCTATCCAGACTTCTCCTTCATTCCTTCAATGGCTCTCTGTCGCTTCAGGTTGGTGAACAGCAGTGCGAAGTTGACGACATACGTGGAGACACAGACCACACACAAGTCACCCAGGACAAAGGCAAGAATCGCTGCCAAATAGAGGGAGCCGGCCACAGACACCCAGGAGGAGAAGACCAAAAACACTGCAGCTTTTCTGGACAGAGACAGTCCTGCAAAGAAGAAGAAGCCCAATGCATAAGAAATCTGTTCCCCAACCTATAGTAACTCTTCTGGATCCTCTGTCATTTGAAAAAGAATGAAAGACCTACCAAGAACCATCTGCAGAGAATAAAAAATGATGCCCAGCACACTGTTGGGCTGGTTCAGGGGGTTCTCTTTGTCCACGAAGTACTGGAGGAGGCCGAACCCTCGTCCCCATCTGCAACAGACTCGGTGCAGTTGCCCACTCATGTTGATTTTGAACACGTGGCAGTGATTCCGTGGCAGACTCTCCCGTGGGAACGTCGCAAGGCCCGGGTAGAACGTATCAAAGCAGGTTTAAGCGTTTGCTGAAGGCCTACCTGGAGCTGAAGACTCTGGAGCAGCTGACAGACTCGCCCAGGTCACACATGGCCCTGTAGTCTGGGTTCTTCTCCCGGGACAGCTCGACGTGCAGCGCGTAAACAGACAAACCCAGCCCCAAAACGCACAGAAATGTGCGCGCTTTTCTCTCCCACGTGGGCATCGCCATGGCTGTTTCCAGTTAGATGGATCTGCTGCCTTAGGAGCAGCAGAAATGTAAACGACTGGAAAAGGACAGATTCCAGACGGTTTGCCCTCAAGCTGGACTATAAACGGGTTTCGAGGCGACGCGTAAAAAGTGGGATCCTGACTTCTGATTGGTCGGCGGGTTTTGGTCGCCGCCTGTGATTGGACAGACCAGCCCAGATGTTCCAGGTGTTCCTCTGTCGTCGCTGTGGACCTTAACCTGCTGGGGTCTGTGGAGGACGGTCCTGTTCCAGTTATTCCACCACATTAGGTTAGCATGTTACAGCATAATTACGTACAAGCATTTGGCTGACAAAAAGAAAGGCAAGAGATCAATAAAGTTTTGACTCAACTTGACTTTGTAATTTTGGAAAATATTGTTTTGCAATATTGTGCTTTTGTTAAAGTGGCTGCTTTAGGTTTAATGAGTGTACATTTTCGAAAAAACATGAGATTAAATTTCTTATGATTACGTTGGACTTGGGCAAAGAAACGACCAGTATTTCCGTTGGTAAAAAATCTATTTTTGGAAAACGTCGTCACCTCCACCCAAAAGTGGGGAGAAACACCATGGAATAAAAAGAAAAAAGAAAGAAAGAAAGAAAGAAAAAAGACACAGAGACCCCTGTGTCTCCCCGGTGTCCCGCCCTCTATGACGACCTTCACTATCATTGGATAGTCTCCGAGACCCGGCTACACCCTATTGGTTTTTTAGCTGCCACTCAACTCCAACGCGGAAATGTATGAGGAAATGGCAAACAAAAACAACACATATCCGTGTTAATATGCTATCAAAACGCTAATTCTGGCGCAGTAGGTGGCAAATAAATTATCAAATCTATTCTCCTAATTTGAAATGCGTCATTATTCGGCACGTTTTGCGAGTATAAGTGCAGAAAGGTACGGTTTAATTGTTAACGTTCCCCCAACGCCCGAGACTGAGGTAGACTACGCCCCTGCGTCAAAAGTGGGTAAGGCTGCTTCTTCGTCTAATAGTTTATTGCCTTTTAAACCGAACGTTTATCTTAAATCACAGACTATTTAAGGCCAGATCTTTGTGCGTTTATGCCGTTTCTGACGTTTTCTACCTCAAATCAAGCGTTTTGGATCGAGGTCTACAGGATTACCTATTTAAATGAGACATAATAGTTTAAGATATTGATCCGCAATGGTAGTTTCCACATTTTAGGTTTACTCTTTGTAGAACTAGCGTGAATGTTGAATTAAAGAAACACTTGTGAAACCCCGAGCCTCATCTTGTCAGGCACTTGTGCCAGTGTCGTTCGTGGTCTGCAGCTGCCTGCAGATAATCACCTTTAATTACACATCCAGCATCAGCCCCGGTGAAGACAAGAGGAGGTTATTACCAGCATTCATCCAGATTGCTCCATTATTTACAAACACATTAAGGCCATGCAGTCAAGTCCTTTCAGGCAAAGGTAACATGATCATTTTCTGACCCAGTTTTGCGTTAAACGGTTTTTTTTTTAACTCTCATTCTTCTTAGAAAGATGTCGACCAAGGAGGAAATTGAAGGTAAAGATGGCCACTCTGTGCAAATGCCATCTGGGGGAGAAGCAGATGACAAAAACAGAGAAAAGCAGAGCCATCGTGGCATTCAGGACTCAGAGGAGACCAGCGACACCAGCACAGCGGCTAAAAACCTGGCTCTACTTAAGGCTCACTCTCTGGACGTCAGGTTCGATGTGGGCGAAGAGTACGACATCATAGAAAAGATTGGAACAGGGGCCTACGGTGTGGTTTCATCTGCCAGGAGACGGGACAATGGTAGGACTGTGGCCTGAGTGTAACACCGGACCCTGTGCTGCCGTCCCCACTTAGCTTGACTGTCCCTCAAACAGGTCAGAAGGTGGCGATAAAGAAGATCTCCAACGTTTTTGAAGTGGTGACAAATGCCAAACGCACACTGAGAGAGCTGAAAATTCTCAAGCACTTCAAACATGACAACATTATTGCCATCAAAGACATCCTGCAGCCTAACCTTCCTCACTCTGCCTTCAAGTCTGTGTACGTATCCTGGTTTTAAATAAAAACTCTCTTTAGGCTAGAGACCCCAGAAATGCACTGAATAACAGGTAACAAACTCTGCCTTTAATCCTGCTGTTTCGTATTGTTTTTCTAAACACAAATGTTTTCACATGCTTAACATTTAGATACTGAGCCGCTGATCTCATGTCAGTTTTCCATCTTTCCCATCTGTGCAGATATGTGGTGCTGGACCTTATGGAGAGCGACTTGCATCAGATTATACATTCTGCCCAGACACTTACCCCAGAGCACACCCGCTACTTTCTGTACCAGCTTCTGCGCGGCCTTAAGTATGTGCATTCTGCCAACGTCATCCACCGTGACCTCAAACCCTCCAACTTGTTGGTGAATGAAAACTGCGAGCTAAAAATCGGAGATTTCGGCATGGCCAGGGGTCTGAGTTCCCACCCAGAGGACTGTCGCTCCTTCATGACCGAGTACGTGGCCACTCGATGGTACCGCGCTCCTGAGCTACTGCTGTCCTTGAATCATTACAGCTTGGCCATTGATCTGTGGTCTGTGGGCTGTATCTTTGCGGAAATGCTGGGGCGTAAGCAGCTCTTCCGTGGGAAGCACTACCTCCACCAGCTTCAGCTAATTCTCTCTGTGTTAGGCACTCCTCCTGAGCTACTGATCGGTGGCATTACCTCAGACAGAGTACGCTCCTACGTTCAGAGTCTTCCATCACGTGCTGCTGTGCCCTTGTCCAAACTGTACCCACAAGCTGAACCAGAGGCTCTGGACTTGCTGGCTGCCATGTTACACTTTGACCCCCGCGACAGAATCAGCGTCACACAGGCGCTGGAGCATCCGTACCTGGCCAAGTACCACGACCCAAATGATGAGCCGACTTGTGTACCAGCCTTTGACTTTGAATTTGACAAACTTTCAATGAGTAAGGAACAAATTAAAGAGGCGATTCTGATCGAAATACAGGACTTTCACCAAACGAAGCAGACCTGCCGTCAAAAACTCCAGTTCAGGCCCTTGAGGGAAAACGGCAGAACGGCAACACAAGGTAGTAACCAGGGCCATGCGCCGTCCTCGAGTGCTAATCTGAATACGTCAACCCTGGTTCCAATGGCTCAGCACCCTCAAGCAACACAAACAAAGTCACTGCAACAGGAAGCTCGCGCACAAGCAGAAGTAAATCACACGTTCCCACGTCAGATGCCAAACTTCAGCAAGCCCGCCTGTGTTTTAGAAATAGAACCAACTCACGTGACACATAATTTGTCGCTCCTCTCCAAGAGTGACCCAGTTGACGTGGACATGCCCAGCGCAAACTCAGAGAGTGGTCAGCCAGAGACGATAGATCTAACAACACCCGTGTCCACTCATGACACGCCATCAGAGACGATGAGAGACAGCGAGGCTCAGGAACAGCTCACCAGCAGTCAGGCTCCGTTGACTCAGCCCGCCCAGAGCCAGGCCGTGACCCAGGCACCCATCTCTGTTCCTACAAGGCCAGCACAAACCTTGACACCCCTTCCCACCACCGTGCCTTCGCTGTCCCTGTCTGCGGCGCAGGCTCAGTCACTGTCCAAGTCCCTATCGCAGTCGCTGTCAAAGAATGTCAGGCCTCCGCCAGGTGCCGGCGAGGCCACTAGGAAGGAAGGCGCCATTTCTGAGGATACCAAAGCCGCCCTTAAAGCAGCCTTGCTGAAATCAGCTCTCAGAAATAAAGCCAGGGGTGGTGAGTTCACTTTTTTTTTTCCCTAATACTTGATTCCATTTAACATCTTTCTTTTAATCTGCATTTATCTGCAAAAGCCTTTTCCCTTTGCAGATGGGGCTTCCTCCGCTCTGGGCATGGACCCTGTTGCAGGTGTATTATCCTCCCTGTCTTCAGTGGCAGAGCATCGGAGGCCTGTCACGGCCCAGGAGCGTCAACGAGAAAGAGAAGAAAAGAGAAGGAAGAGGCAGGAACGGGCACGGGAGAGGGAGAGGAAAATGAAAGAGAAGGAGAGAAGAGAGGGGAAGCAGGGGGACTCGCTAGGCGGAGTTTTACTGAGTGATAATGACAAAAGCCTGTTGCAACGATGGACAATGATGATGGACAGAGGCAACGACAAAACCCAGATTTCCAATAAGGATGGAGGAAAAAATAAGGACTGTAATATGAACTCACACCAAAGGTGTGTAGCCAAAGGTGAAAACACTCAAAGACCGCCGGGCAGTAAAACAGAAAAAGAGTCAAGGAAGACTCAGTCCAATCAGCAGTTTATCTCTGACGCTAAAACGAACGAGCCGAGTGTGTTTCACCGTAGCTCCGCCCAGCAACCAGCGCTGCTCTTCTCCATGAGCCAGCCAAAGCCTCCAGCAGATATCGCTGTTGCTGTAAGCACAGGGATGGATATAATCACCAGTGGCTTTGGGAAGAACAGCATGCTCAAATCTCACAGTGAGGACAGCGGACAAAGTGGTTTCAGCTGTTTGGAGAAGTGGGGCGGGCAGCCACAGTCCAGCAGCAAACCGCAGCCCGCGAGGACGGGCTGCCTTCAGCCCCAGCTGAAAGCTGCCAGCCAGCCTGACGCCCAGCCTCAGCTCCTTCCCCTGGAGGCTTTTTTGACCAAAGCTCCGACACAAACCACCATAGGAAAGAGTGCAAACGCCGACATGGGCGGCCAGAGTAGCCTCAGCGGGCAGCAGAACCTGTCCGTTGCAAGCACGGGACCACTGGAGAAGCTCTGTCCTTCTGTGGACGAGAAATGTGGACCGAGGGCCACAAACGCCCTCACTGGGGCCGTGGGCGTGCCGTCACAGCCCCAGCCCAGTTTAGGATTCACAGACACTGGACAGCAAGGACCCACCATGGCCTCTGATATCCATACAGTGACTCTGCAGCTCTCAAAGTCCCAGGTGTGCCTCGGCTTTGTCTGCGCTCCCAAACGTTTGAGTGTGGTTGTCAGCGCCGCTTTCACAGCTAGTTAAACCCACGTTTTAGGATCTCCATCTTGTTTCATTAGCTCACTGAACCAAGTCTTCTTTCTTTTGTCCTGTCAGGTGGAGGATGTTTTGCCCCCTGTGTTTTCAGTCACACCTAAAGGCAGCGGGGCGGGCTATGGTGTGGGCTTCGACCTGGACGACCTTTTTAACCAGTCCCTCACAGAACTGCAACACTATGACCGTGACAGGTGGGTTCACAAACGCAGGCATTTCTAAATGTGTGTAACCTGAACTAGCCCCTACAGGTACATTTTTCATTAAAAATGTCGTTTCTCCAGTACTCGAAACAGGAAAAACAATATTTTATTGAACAAAGACAGCAATAATAGGTGGCGTCCAGCAGATCAGGAACTAGTGTTTTTCTTTGCAATCATTGTGTTATTTTCATCCACACAAACAATTAGGCAGATTATATCATCGGGATTTAAAGGAATTAAATGTCATACTTCAAAATCGGGTCAGCAGCAGCACCTACACACGTGGTCATTTCAGTCTCCTACACCACTTCACTCTGAAACCTCCTGTAACGGAAGATGCAGTCTAGATGTTAGAAGGTGGCCGAGCGGCAGACACGTTTCGTTGAGCTGTTTGGTACAAACCCTTTTGTCTTTCTTCAGTTTCGACTCGGCTCCCCTCTCAGCGTCGCTCTTACTAGACTGGAACGAGGTTCATCGTATGACTCCAGCTGATCTGGAATCTCTGCAGCAGGAATTGCAGCTGGGCTCTCCCATGATCCTCTCTGATTCCATCCCTTCCGATGCCTGACCTGTCACCCGATGGACCTTTTATCAGACCAAGCTTTTGTTTTAAGCTTTAAAAAGGACGGTTGTCTTGTATCCGATGCCAGCTTTGTTATGAGCTTTTTACCACAACACTTTTGGTTTTTTTACCATGAAAACATGATCCGTTGTCCTTATAATAAAGAATCAATCGCCAGCCGCCTCTGTGAGTGTGTGAGAGCAACGGGAACCGCTGCAGTCCTGAGATTTACCGTTGAAAATGATTAACCCAGAGGTTGAGTAAACTGCACCTCTTAGTTGAACTGGGTGCCGACCTGAGTTTAAAAAATGGAACAATTCATTTCAAATACCGAACATATCATTTATTTAGTTGACAATTCAGATTTAAAGTACAAAGCCTATCCCATCTACTTTGAATCAAAAGTCATGAGTTTTGGCTATAAAACATTTTTTGTTTTGTTTTTTTTTTTCTTTTTTTAATATATTTTATACTCAAAGCTTCATGTGCGCATCAAGTACATCTTTCTAGTTCTACAATAACAGATGATGGACTCCTTCATTTGATTTAGTTGGCGTTTGTCCTTTCAGACTGCCTATTTTCTAGGATTCCTATCTCTGAACTAGGATCAGGAATGCTGACAGACAGCTCACCAACAACGCAGGTGAACCGTACCAGTTCTGATGCGCTCGGCCATACAGCCGGAGTGCCGGTACCGTCTCGGCGATGAAGCTTGTGAAGGTGGTCAGTCTGGCGTACACGCCTGGTTTGTTGCTGTGAGCACAACCTTCTCCGAAGCTCACCACTCCAGCTTGCACCCAGGTCCCGTTCACCATCTGGCAAATGAGGGGTCCTCCTGAATCTCCCTGAACACAGGACACAAAAGCATGTTTGGCAGGTCGGTTTTCTGCAGTGGGGGTTTCAAAGTGCTCAGCCTCAGCACCGCAAACTACACGAGCAACTTTCTGTGTCGGATCTTTTGTTCGTCTATGCAACTGTGCACAAACAGCTGATTCAACAGCACCTGGCAGGAGTCTTTGCCGCCCTCCTGGTATCCCGCGCAGATCATGTCGTACTGGATGTCCACCGGCTCTTTCGGGTCCAGCGAGTACATCTTCTGACACGAACTTTGAGAGATGATTGGCACCATCACTTCCTGCAGCGTCCCCGCTCCTTGCAGAGGCACTGTTCACGACACCACCGACACACAAATGGCAGCTGTCATTTGCGTTCTATAGGCTTCAATTTTCCAGTTTCTTTGCATTTTGTGTCATTTTGTTTACGTTTTCTTTTCTATTTTCTGCATATTTTTGGAAAGGTTGTTACAAAATGAAAGCCAAGTTCCAAAGCTTCTGTACTAAAATAACACACCCACTAATGTAGAAATCACAGTCACAGTTATACTAGTTAATAATGTTAATAAACTGAACTAAAAGTGCTTTTCTATTAAAAAAAAATCCATTGGTTTGTTCCACACTTTAAACTTTCACAGCCCTACCTTACGATATCCATTTTTTTTTCTGCTGAAACTAAACCAGGATGATTCATTTGACATCCTTAACCGTCTTGCAACATGTGGTTTTGGACACACTCCAGGTTGACAACGGTCTTCTTTGTGTGTTCATGAGTCACGAGCTTGCCAACAGGTGCATAATGTTGCAGTCTTATGAAACAATCAGCATCTGAACATGCCAGCATGCACCGCCTGCTCACTGTGGCGCTTCTCTGCACACGCTCCATTGAAAACTCTCTTTTTTTCTATTTGTGGATGACTCACATGTGGATTATTCAATCCTAGGCCTGCACAGACAACAACAGCATTCATAAAAAATAAAAACCCTGACAACTAACTGTCGTTATTAGGTGGAGAATTTGAAATAAATGTGGAGAACACCTACCGTCATCCCGGATGTTCCCCCAGCCGGTGACATAGCAGTTCATGCCACTTGGGAACAGGGTGCCAGAGGATGGAAGGCAGATGGGGCTGACATAATCTGACCAGGTTATCGGGGTGGACAGCTCCACCAGGGCTACATCCTGTCCGCTGCGAGGCTCCACGTAACCTGATGGTACTCTGACCTGCCTCACTCTGTGTGAGGACTCGTGAGCGTTGTAGCCATTGATCTGGTGACGACCGACATAGATGATGTAAGAACCCACGTCGGAGGGACTAGAAGAAGAAAAAGGGTCATGAAATTGGAGACCATACAAAATGCCAGGAGTCCTTAACCAGGCTTTGTGGTAAGTATGGGCCCCTTAAAGGGACAGATCATGAAAAATGTAATCTCATAGAACCTTCAGAAGGACACGAGTGTCACCAGATCAAATACAACACAGAGAGCAGAGAGGAAAAAGATCCCTCCTTCCTGAAGGGCTCTGGCTAAACAGCAGGAAGTCCACCGTAATGGCGGATGCAGCACACACAGCAGCAGAGTGTGTGTGGGTCAGATCTCAGTATTCACCTGCTGATGTTTCTGTCATTTGTTTTCTTACTTGGGGAAACAGTGAGCGGCTGATAGGATCCACTTCTCGGAGATGATGGAGCCTCCGCAGACATGACCGTTCTGGGATGTCTGGAGGCCGACGGGAGAAAGAGGAAGAGGAGTGAGTCAAGCCTGCCTCAGCGGCACAAGGCTTCTCTCAATGCTCCGTGTTGAATAACAAAGCTGAAACTAAACCATGAAGCTAGTGACAAATAGTCTGGGAGGTGGGTTATTGAAGGACCCACCTGCACGTCCACCTGCCACGGCCACGCCCCCTCCACCGCGTCCACCCCGCCCACGATCCTGTTCTCCTGCAACGGCGGGCGGCCACATTCTTGCCCGTGAACCACGATACCTGCAGGATGTGTGCACACACTCTTACTCACAAAGCCAGCTTGTCAAAGGCACCCGAGGGTTTGGGTCAAATAGCAATCCGCAGGCGTTATCTTACAGGAAAAAAGGAACAAACATGGCGAAAGTGGAAGGAGTTGATGCACGACGGAGATAAGGTTACTCACCCGAAACCCACCAAAAAATGGCTGGAAACAGTATTTTACACGACATTCTGTTGTTTTGAGGTTTGATTGGAGACGAATTGTCTGAAAGCACGAAGCCAGAGCGACCTAATCCGAACACCGTTAAATCCGCCCTCTCTGCCTCTCCAGGTGGTTTTTTCCTCCTTTTTTCTTTTAAACTTGGTGTATTCTTGAATAAAATCGCCTCTCGGGGGTTTCGGCGTCGACTGTAGGACTTCTCTAATCCGGGTTTAACAATAAAATTGCAGGAAATTCTTAAAAAGCGGTTTGGTGAGACACAACCGAATACCTGTCTGTTTCACACCCCAAAAACTCCTAACCCCGCCCCCTCCAACGTAGGCCAATGGTTGGAGAGATGTGGGAGCCGACCAATCAGATCCACCCATTTCTAATGATTTGATCAAGAAAAAGGAGGTAAGGTTATCTCCGGTGTGGCGCAGCCTCTCCGGGGGCCGGTGCTCAAGCTTCAGACACACACTTTTCAAGTTTAACCGCTAAAAACTCAATCTGACCCGTCCCCTAGTCCAGGTTCACCATGATGCCGACACCAGCAAAGTCTCAAATTTAAGCGTGTGGAGCCTTTGTCTTTGTCCTGCCTCCAAATTCTCAAGGCAGGTCTCTTGACCTTTTGACCTTGGCTCCTTGCCACTGTGCCCTCTGACCCTCTGTCAGGGTCAGGGGCAGCTGCACAGCTGTGAACAGTCCCCCAGTACATATTCTCATGTCTGTCAGGTTTTACAGTTTTTAAACCAGAATTTTCTAGAGCGAAATGGCTTCCATTGTAGTCTTTCTATCCTGATTTCTGACTGACATTATTATTATTATTATTTTTTTAATTAAACAGGTGCAAAGCCAAAGTATTTTCAGTGTTTCAATTCTTTAAAGGCAGTATTTATGCATGCAAAATATAATAAGATTTAAAAACATATAATACAAAATAACATAATACAAACTAAATTTATATCACATATAAGAATTTTGGGCGTATAGAAGAAATTGAGGTTCTTTTTTTTTCAGTTACAGGGCTTGGTTTCCCTTTCAGCATGCCTCAATTGTGTTTATTGTGACAAATAAGTAACACAAGCAGGTGTGGAATAACTGGTTGATCCGGTGTATAGAGGCTGGAATAAGGTGCGCGTAAATAAAATGTTCATTCCAGATCCAGACTGCCTATCGGACGATAGCTGAACACTACAACCAGTGGTAGGGGTCAGAGATCAAACTGTTCTTAATTTAGTCAGGGTTTGTCTCTATCGAAACGACATGTTTGCAGGTTTTGCGTTCTAAGACCATCAATAGCTGGTTTAAGGGCTTTAAGGGTGGCACCAATCTTAAAGGTATTTATTTAGTTTCCTTTTACTTGACACCAAATGATGATTTCCTCTGTCCATAAAGCTGTTTCTCTTTTTCCTTCTATCTCTCTCTCTCCTCCCTCCCTCCCTCCCTCCGTGTGCTCTCCCACCCTCCCTGCCCCAGGCACTGTGTCTATGTTCACAGAGCAATTGAAGGTGACAGGGACAGAGAGGGAGGGAGGGAGGGACAGAGGGAGGACACATCACGGTATCGCCTGGGGCTACACAACAGCAGAGGAAGAGCGAGAGATGGAGGGACAAAGATAAAGAGACGAAGGACTCGTGAAAAGTACTCACAGGGAATTCCACAAACAGGTAATGAAGAAGTGAAGTAACACACGCACACAAACACACACACGCACCAGTCAAAATAGAGTATTGAGAAGACGCCTGTGTTCACCTGCAGGTCAGCTGATCATCGCATTTTTAAACCTCCTAACTGCATCTTGTAACGTGTGTGTTCCCTCAACTGCTCCCCCCTCACTCATAATATATGAAGGCATTACTGGGCCCAGCCAGGAAGGGCAATTATAATGCACTTCCATTTGTTTGTATTTTAAAGACTTGATGAATATTTGTGGTGGCATTGTAACCATGGTGATTGCCTCCACCGCCGTCACCCCCCCTCGACTTTTCTCCCCTTCCAGCTCCGTCCACCTCCCCTTCCCCATCCCCCCTTTAGCAATGAAAAAGCAAGGGATGGTGAGAGAGGGAGGGAGGGAGAGAGAGGTGACAGGACTGAACTAACAAGATGCACTAAAAAAATTTCATGTCCTGGAGCTATGAATCTTTGCAGCAAAGCATGCAGCCATCTCTCGCTCTCTCTCCCCCACCCCTCTCTACCCCCCCACTCTCTGTCACGCATGCACACGCGAACATTGTTACACTCAGCACACAGTGATCACATAGGTTAGGCCCCGCTAGAACAACTGGAACACAATGAAACATGAGCATGGCTTAGGCAAAACAAAGGGGTGAGCAGCAAAGGGTGTGATGGGGGATTAGGGCTGTGTGTTTATGACCGCTTTACCATCACTCCAAGTACTTTGCTGCTTAACTTTCCATCACACACCACATCTTTGTTTCCTCTGATGGATACATTCAAAGTACTAAAGCACCTTAAGTTAGAAAAACAAATTCCAGATTACAGGTACAAAAGCTTCAGTGTCATACTGCTCCCAAACTACCAGTACTACCTATAAAACAATTAATAAAACTAAGGCTAAACATACCTATTTTTCTGAGATAAATAAATATATATACGAATAACATTTTTAAACAACTTTATCAGTGATTGTCTTATTCTAGGATGGAACAGTTGTGTTCCTCCTGCGGTAAAGGTGGTGTGTGTCTGGATGCTTCCTCTGCTGTTGATCTTACTTTTTACCTTTGAACTTGTCAGGTCCTTTTCTTTCTCCAAGGTACATCTTTGGAGGAAAGCAACAGAGGAAGAGGGGGGGAAAGACTTGGAGAGAGCAATGGGGGCAGCAGAGAAAGAATAGCATAGTATGAAAGAGAGAGGGAGCGACAGAGAGAAAGGGAGCGCAAAGTCTTGTCAACCGGAAATAAAACAAGCTGGCACCCTCCCCATCCCTGAGCCCCTGCACCCACCCCAAAGTCACATACTTCCTCTTCGCTCTCTTTATCTCTCCCTTCTGCTTCCATCTTCCATCTCTCGCCACTTTCTTTCTTCCCTTTCCAAAAAAAGATATATGTAACCCTCTTTTCACTCTTTTCTTCTCACCTTCATTCCAGCATACACACCATCAGACCAGCATCAATCCATCCTTCTCACAGCTGACCTCCTCCCTGCTTCTCTGAGGGCTTTTTTTCATTCATCCCATGACCCACGGCGGGGGTGGGGGTGCTTCAACACCAACCATCTCTCCCTATTGTCAGAGGAACAATAAAGAAGCAGAACCACACAGGTGTTCCAGGGAGGGCTGTAGAACCATTTTCTGGATGATCCTTCCGTAAAGCGAACCAACCATCGGCCTTTGCAGCAGCTGGGGCCTGAACTCAGAGATGAAACGACTCCGAGACACTAAAACATTTAGTAAAACAAACCGCGAACGGATGAAACATTATTTAGTGCCGATACTTCATGATCAGGCATTCTAACACAAGATGATGCTTTTTCCGCTCAGCAAAATAATCCTAATCATCAGTCACCTTTGGTACCACATCTGTATGCGTTTATTAGATGATAAAAATATATATGAAGAATCGATAAAATGTTTGAAACAAATAAGAGTTCTGAATACTTTTTTGCATTCTTTAACAAATTTCTTAGATTGGGGTTTTTATTTATTTTGGATGTGATTTAGTTCAAACATTTTACTAATATTTTTATGAACTGTTTAAAATTTTTTGTTTTTCATTTATAGTCTGTTTTTTAAATACTATATTTGTGCTTACAGAAATTTTTATCTTGACTTTACCAAAAAAACGTTTTCAATATTAAAATATAAATAGAAATTCTGTATATTGTGTATAGGTAATAAATGAACAACAACATTTTAAAGTATTGACAGGAAGCAGTCTTAGGCCTTATCCAAGTTTAAGAAACAACTTGCAGGTATCAAAAGAGAAATCAAGAAATATGTTTTAATCCTCAGATGACGTCCGCTGTACAGGTTTGTGTGGAAAAGCATCTCTCCTGCCAGCCAACAGCGCCCAGTGTTTCTATGTAATTTATAGGTAAAATCGAATTCCATCATCTCTTTATCATCTTCTATCTCTCCATTATCAGTGCTTATACGCTCTACTCTCTCGGCCTCCCCTCCTCCTCTCGTTGGCATTAAGTTCAAACTTGACACTGATGTTGACTCACTTTGTCACCCCTCGGTGGCTCTTCTCTCTCTCTCTCTCTCTCTCTCTCTCTTTTTCTCTCTCTCTCCTCTCTCCTCTCTCTCTCTCTTTCTCTCCATCGCTTGGAGGACAAGAGTGCCCGCAGACGCATTTCTCTCCAGAGCCCCCCTTTCCCTCTCCCACTCTCTTTCACCCTGTCTAACTCTCTCCATCTCCTCTGCTACTCTCCTTTACGCACACCCAGTGTTGTCAACAACGCTGGCGACAGGAGGTGTGGAGGGACACACCAACTAGATGTCCAGAGCGGAGGCAGAGTGAACCGGCTGGAGAGTTGGTAAGTTGGAAACACTGACCCTTTGCCGTATGTTTGCGTGTAAAAACGATAATTCAAACACCTCGGAGGTTAATGGTATGTCTATCTGTGGAGGTTTGACCTCTGACATCATGCTGCTGCAGTAGTTTGTGACATTTGCGTCTGGACCGATGCACCTCTGCGTCCTGTTTTGACTTTCTGAAAAGCAAATTCTCCTCTAAAATGAATAAATACTATTATACATTAAAAGTTCTTGACGTTACTTAACAGCCTGCATATCCATGTTTCTGAATGAGCTTTTCTTTTTTTTGTAATTGTCAGATTTATTGTGCGCCGTGCCGGTTTCTGGTTTCTTTTGCAGTCCATTTCTTGCTTGCGTGTGCGTGCATGCATGCTGGTGCTTGATTAGCAGAAACAGAGCTAAAAGCAAGTAGCTTGACCGTGGGTTTGAGAGTGTCTTCTAATGTACTTTCACTCCCGATGCTACACTAGCATACCAATGTATAACACACACGCGTTGCGACAGCGCGCACGTACCTAACTCCATTTCTGTCTGTCATCGTGAGGCTAATTCCCCACAATGCCAACCATGTGTGAACTCATGCAATGTGAACCCCTCCTTCTCCCCTTCTTGCACACCTCCCCAACCCACCCACCCACTAGAAGGACGCTTTGGAGGATAGAAGGAGAGGTGAGGAGCCAAAGGTGGCAGTCATCAGCAGCAGACACGCACAGGACGGGACTCCTTCACTTCTCTTCATGGTGGTCGGGGCACTCGTAGCATGTATGAGAAATTAACCATGCTGAACCTGCAGAGCGGCGCAAACTGGAGCGGACACAACAACTGGTACCATGACCCTACTGGGGTCCAGACACAGCACAACACCGGTGAGTGTACGGAAGACGATAGTTTCGACTTCCAGTTTGTCTAAATCGTCCATCTCAAATGTCACCGTCCTCTCTGTCAGTGTCTGAGGGCTGTCTGCTGGACACCGAGGGCAGCATGGGGGGCGAGTCACGGGGCACGGGGACAGGCCAAGTGGGAGGGGTCCCCGTGGAGAGGGACGACGCTGAGGAGTCTCAGCTGAGGCTGCAGCTCAAGAGGAAGCTGCAGAGGAACAGGACGAGCTTCACGCAGGAGCAGATCGAGGCTCTGGAGAAAGGTCAGGCCACGCAGGCTCGCACGCACAGCTCTGGCTGAGCTTCCCCACCAATCACCAGCCTCCACAGCACAAGACACAGCAGAACATGTCATGACGCAGCTGCTTCTGGCCCTGCCAACACCTTCATTCCTGGATTATTCCCTTTTACACTTTTTAACACAAAGCTGTATCTCTTGAATCAAGGGCTTGGCTTCGGCTTCATCGTTTACTGCAGGATAGAGCCAACACAGCCAGCACGGATTCACTTCTCGGTGCAAACGACGCTGGTTTCTTTCTCTGTTACCATTCTGAAACTCTTCCAAAGAGCCGGTGGCTGTGTTTAGGAGCAGCGTTTTCTTGATAAAGGATCATTACTTTGGCTGTGGTGTGCAGTGAGATCTGGCCCTGGTGGGGCAGATATCTGCTCAGAGGGATCACAAAGGCACCCTTGACTGGATATGGCTGCAGCGGGCCCTGAAGCTAAATAAGGACGCGGTGTCCACTGTGCAGCCGAGTGGAAATGTATGAGTGTGGTCACTGTGCAAATGACATTAATGAGGTACACTGGCCTCAGTGCACGGCCAAGGCACAATAACAATAATGTGTCAGCACTCACTCCAATTAGAAGCCAGCAAATCAGAATCAGAACCCTTTGGGAGACAGACTGGATTCACAGGGTTTCCTGGTCCAATATGGATTTAATCCTCACCTGGTTACTTGTGTCTTCACCTATAAGCTTTTCTTTTCACGTCTTTGTGCTGGTGATCTATGCTTAAAGTCTTTATCCTACATCAAACTGAAATAATATATTTTCATTTTGTCGTCTCCCTTCTGCCATTTTACTGATCTGGAGGAAAGAGAGATAAGTTATAAAGGCGTTTCTGGGAATGGATCTGGAGTTGAATAAAGGTCAGTTTGTTGGTGAGAAGAAGAGGCAGTTAGAGGGTGAGGCATATCAGATTCCTGTTGTGGCTTGTCAGGAGCAAAAATGTCAGCAGTTTGTCGGGTTTGACTTAGCTGCTCAAGCTGTCTGAGAACTGATACAGCCAAAGTCTTCCTGATGTCAGGAACGATCTTTCCTCCTGGCCCTCAGTCTGTTATGTGCCGCAGGTCTGTAAACCACACAGAGAGCTGCTGATAATTTGTAATAAAATGTAAACGAGGCAAATCTAAGAGGTTAAAAATAGAAGCTTCTTGTTCTTTTTCTTTGGCATGGTGCTGACTAAAACTAGCCAGCGTTTCCACTTGAGTCCTTCCTCTTGAACTTTCTGCGTGTTCCACAATGGTAAATAATTTATATAAAGTGCAACAGATAAATATTTCAAATATGGTTGTAAGGATACATCTCATCTTGCTAAATTTGTGGATCTCGTGGTGAGATCACCAGCGATGCTGACAGTGATCGGCAGAGCTTGGATGGGGAATTTGATCTGGTATAGAAAATGACTTGATGCTTAAGAAACTGTTTTCATAGTAACTTGGTTTTGATGACCTTTCACATGAACAGACAGATGCAAATGCAAAACATGTTAACACTAGCTAGCAAGAACCAGAAAAGCTTTGCTTCTGTCGGCCTGTCAAGCCTGATTAGGACTTCACACTGCGTGTTTGACATTAGTTAATATCTTCCACAGAGTTCGAACGGACACATTACCCAGATGTCTTTGCCCAGGGAGAGATTGGCAAACAAGATTGATTTACCAGAGGCCAGGATACAGGTGAGAACGGCTCTTAACCGGACCTCCAAAAGGTTCCGGGTCCAGTGCGGCCTTATATGATTTGATTTGATTGACAGGTGTGGTTCTCAAACCGAAGAGCCAAGTGGAGGAGGGAGGAGAAGCTGCGTAACCAAAGGAGGTCAGGGGGTGTGACGTCCTGTTCTCAGAGCCAAGCCCCTCTAACCACTTCATTTAATACATCAGTCTATCATCAGCAGCACGGCAGCAGTTCAGGTACACACAGTTTGGATCGAGCCCATTTGACACATTTGGCACACATATCTGGGTTTCCACAGTAAAATGTTGACTGTTAGTGTGTGTGTAAATGTGTGTGTTCCTGACCGTGTGCACCTTTCTGCAGGGTCCATGTTGAGTCAGGCTGAGTCGTCCCTGCCCAGCTACAGCTCTCTGTCGGTGTTCTCATCTGGAGTCCAGGTTGAATATTCATTTGCTTATGTAAACTCTTCTTCGTCTACAATCACAGAAACAGAACAGTACTGACGGCATGTCGAGGAGAAACAAATGTCTCGTTGCGATAGTAATTCTAAAATTCATGGATCCTGCTGGATTCAATCGCAGTGATATTTTCTAGAAGAGGAATGCATTTAAGACATCATTGACCATTATTTCTGAGAAAGCACAAACCCTACAAATTACCTCAATCTCAACATATTTTCCATTTTAGTATGAGACAAGAACTGTTTTGTTAATCTATGCTCAAATGTCTTTTTTTTAATTAAATGCAATGAACTGTTAATATTATATAGTTTAATGTAAACCACACGTTGTAAAATAAGAAGCAGCAAAAAATCCCAAAGAAAGATATTTTTTTTACATTTTTTTGACTAAAATAAATGTCCTTCCGAAAGTCATCCCTCTGGCTCCCTCTTGTGGTCGAGCTGTAACCCTGCTACCCTACTACCCGCTGACTGTATTTCATTGTTGCTTATAAATTTAATGACTTCTCTCTCCTCATTTTTCTCTCCCATGTCCATTGTTAGTCTATTCCTCCTCAGTCGGCCTCCTCCTACTCCTGCATGT
>CAAE01014992.1:158182-169045 GCA_000180735.1 Tetraodon nigroviridis | reverse complement strand
CACCACAAGACTGAATGTTCTAGGCTAAATCGTCCTACCAGCGTTTGGAATTTTGTCCAGGTAAGAAATCAGAGTCTTCCAGCTTGCAGCGCTGCCTGTGGCATTTCCGTCCATGACCTTAGAAGCTTACATGCTCAGTTTCCTCTTGGTCCAATTCCATTTGAGCGCTGACAGCAACAACATTTAGGTCTTTCACTTACATCAATTAGGAATCCGAGAGCTGCAGCTCCCTCAGAGTCTGCAATAGCCAGTGTGGTGTTTCCATTGTAGGAGGACTTTGATGTGCACGATGTGCAGCTTGACATGGGGCAGAGAATATTATATTTGAATATGCCCATGTGTGACCACTTAACCTCGGAACTGAAAAAAACTTTATTAAAACACATTACCTCCATGGGATACAGTTTTCCGTCCACGGTGTGCTCAGAGCCGGGTACGGATGACCCGTTTCCCCAGTGTAAGTGGAACTGCAGACCATCGTAGCTCTCAGACAAGCCACCCCCTGAGACCTTGACACCGCTGTTAAAACTAACCTTAACTAGACGGGCAAAGAGGAAAACACAGGTTAACTATAGGCAGAACAGCCAGATTCTTGATCTGTGATCTTTAGGCACATTAAATTCTCACCAGTGTGGCCGGTGTTCTGAATTGATTTCAAGGCGGCGGTGCTGCCGTAGTTAGAAAAGGTGAATGCTGTTAGTTTTTCGTTGGCCTGGGCATTTGCTGACACAATGTTGATGGGAGACTGGCGGGTCCCATTGCAATACTGGGGGGCAATAGTGTGCCAGAGGGTATCATCTGTAAGACAGGATGGAAAGAGTTTAGGTGGCTGGAGTAGAAACAATTCAAAAGCACAGCTTATTGTTTAACAGGAAAGTACTTACTGCAAGAATGTTGATGATAGCACCATCCTGAAAGAAGAAGAGGTCATTTTATCTTCAAGAATTTACTTTTAGGCCTGATTTGCTCATGTACTCATTACCAGTATGTGAATAAGAACCATCTCAGACTTAAATACCTGTGGCAGAGAAGGGAAACAGGACACACCCCAAAAACACAGCAGCAAGCCACATCGTTCTGGAAGAACAACAACAGGAAAAGGTTTAGCAAATCCAAACACAGAAAAAGTAGAAAGCTTAAGAGAGAAATTTGGACCATTCCAGGATCAGAAGTATGTTCACAGCAAGTGTGATGTATCAGAGCCCAGACAACAAGTGCGTTGTTCTACTGGTTTGGTGTGTAACAGTATGCATAAGCGGGAGAATATTCTCCCTGGGGGGGTTGAGAAAAAACCTGCCCTGCACTTGCAGCATGTTGCGTTAAAAATAATGGTAAAACACCAAAAAAAAAAAACCTTCACTTACCAAAAAAATCTTCACTTATCAACGAAGAGACATAATGAAACCGGAACAAACATGTCCGTCAAACTTTCCACGGTGCTGATCACCTTAGCAACAGTAAACTATTTGTAGCAGCTGCTCTCTACGTGACGGTGGTGCAGAAGTCGCTGTGTGCTGCGCTGGGCAGCTTTAGAACAGGAAACAGTTTAACAGGACAGCACAACTCCAAATGTGGCCTTCCTCCCTGTGTTGGCACTGATGAAGCTCCTCATCAGGCTGCCAATGTCCAGACTGTCCAACTGTCCATGATGATACCTGCTCACTAAGAGCGGCTGTTTTCTTGCCATCTCAGCCGAATCGCCACCTTAGTTCTTCAAGCTGACTGACTAATAAAACTCGAACCGCCATGAGCATTGTTCTGCTGCAGCACCTCCAGCAGCCCTGCTCGCCGTCAGTATGGGCGCACACCCAGTCACACACAACACAACCCCCACAAAGACCTCACACAAGAGAATGGTTGCTTTGCATTTTCACTTGGGAGTTCACAAAAGGGTTATCGGAGTTTCAGGTTTCTGTCAAAAGTAGTTTTAGCTGTAGTTTAGTCTAAGGCAACTATAACAAAATATTTCTTTTTTCTTTTTTTTTTTTTTTCTTTTTTCAGTTTTTTATTTCCTGACCCTCTGAGCGAGGCTTCCACCCTTTGAGGGTGTTGAAAAAAAATATTTTCTAGGGAAAAATTTCACAGAAAACTGAATGACATTAATAAAATAATGTCACATTAATGAAAAGTCATAGTACACACCTGCACTTATGTAATAGTTCATGCATTAGATGCATGAACACAGCAAAGTGAGGAATTTTTTAACATTGGTGCAAATGTCTAAAGACTAAGCTGTAAAATGGTACACTTTAAGGTAAATTAATGCAGAGAAAGATTAACAAGACATGAAATTAACATATAAACTGTCAGAACACAAAGGAAGGCCCTCTGGTCTTACCACTGACACCTGTAGAATCCCCTCTGACTGCAGCAGAAATTCAGCCTCCTGCTATTTATCTATTCAAGCTTGACACCGCCCTCGTTTTCAACTCACAGAAACTTCCCTTTAGAAATATTCTAATGGTATCTGCTTAATGAATTTCTGAAGGAGGCAGGAAAAAAAAAACCCAGCTAATGGCTTTAAAACCATAAGATACTCCCACAAGTTTCAGGTGTGCAGACCCACACACATCTGCTTCTATCATCACAGATGAGCCAGCCACTACAGTATTCATTAGAAAAGTTGAATTTGAGAGTTTCTACATTTAACACGCAGGTTGGGAGCATTGCCACATAAAGGTTTCCAGATTTAGATTCAGAATGGAAGACTCAGAATGCTACATGTGGCTTTGGAATGCACCCAAACAACAATTACAATTTTGGGTAAATCCTTCATCTGGCAGGAGTGTTACCCCACCAGTATTGGTTTTCTGTCAAGAAAACTGGTTCTACTGGGCAAATATTTCCCTGTTGAGACCATCAATGAATAGAAAAGGTTGCTTGGGCTGTCATTTACAGTGGTTTTGATATCAATCCTGAAGTGTGTTAAACCACTCTAATTACATTTGAATCGACAGGCCCGGAAGTCAAACTCATTGTTTAAATGAAACTGCAGGCAGGAGGGATCTCACTCAGCCTGTTTGATCACCACAGAACCAGCCATCAGTTTCTCTGGAAAAGAAAACGTGTCACCTCTCACCAGTGCGCATTGACACCCGGTGTCACACCCCCTGGAAAGATGAAGCATTTTTTGTTGATATTCCCCTTAAAAGGTAATGTAAAAATGCCACATTCCTAAAGAAGAGAAGAGGGGAAATGCATTCCTGCATTGGCCCTGGGTTGTTTGTGCTTTTTCCTTTTTTCTTGTTCTGGGGACATGGTAAAGTGTCAAGTCAAGTGAGCTTTATTGTCATTTTTTTAAACACATAGAGCTGGTGCAATACATATTGAAAACAAACCAACCTTTCTCCAGAACTTGGTGTTACGTAAAACAACCTGGGGCACAAAAGATGACAGGGTTAGACAGGGGCAACATAGAGTCAACAAGTACAATAGGAATATAACATAATGCTGCAGGACAGGTACGGGTACATAGACAGGTACACAGGCAGGTGTGTGGAATAAAGTGTAAGGTACAGTGCAGATATGTGCAAAGTGTGTAAGGGTGTTTCAGTAAAGTGGCAGTGCGTTGTATTAAAAGTGAAAACAACAAGACTGCAGGGGATAATGATGACGATGACGATGACGATGACGATGACGATGACGATGACGATGATGATGATGATGATGATGACGATGATGACAGTAAAGAAGAGGCTTCAGAGGAAAAGCATGCAACTGAAGAGGATGATGATGATGATGATGATGACGGTACTTAAACGTATTTTCATGTGCTTTTTAACTGACAGATGTTTGAACCCTTGACCTCTGTGTTCTCGGCAGAAGGCTTTTGGGTTGACTGGTTGCTAACCGTTGCTAACTGGCTGACTGGCTGCCAGCCGCAGACTTGCCTTCTGACTGTTGGGCGCGGCAGAACCAGAGCAGTGTGTCACGTATCAGTCCGGAAATAGCCGGGCTTATCTGTGCTCACTGACACCGGGGCCGACCAAACACTCGCTGCTTTTAACGGAGGGCAGCTGTGAGGAGAACCAGCGTTATGCTGCTGCAGAACGGTGGATTCTGCTCAGTCCGAGTTAGGCAGATCTTCAAGTGGAACTCCTGGATGTCTATAGCAGGTCTGCTTAGAAAAACCTCCGTTTTTAGGAGGCATTTGTTGCTGTGGAAACATGGATTGCTGTTGCTGTGAAAGCAACACTCTCAGAGAGGGACAAAAGGTCACATGCACCCTATTTAAAAAAACATTTTAAAAAACATTTTACACCAAAAGTAAGTTTTACTGTTTGCTTGCAAAAGAAATCAGCTGACACTAGTTCCTGTTGCCGCAGAGTTTGATAAAATGCTGAATGCGAGTTTGTAATCTGAACTCAAAGAACCTGAAATGTAAAATATTTTCAGGCGAAGATGAGTCTGCCTCTGAAAAGCCCGCATTCCGCCCTGGCTCTTTGTGTAGCATCTGCACCATCTGTGAGGTAAAATCCAGACTTAAACACACTGGTGGCCTGCTCCAAAGTGCCTGTCGTATCTCCCTGAAAACGCGGCCTTTCTCCCCCTCCCCCGTTCTAGCACTGCTCCAGCACCTGTGCTCAGTGCCCGTGTGAGGAGGAAAACCAGTCAGACCACTGCGAACGCTGCGACGTAAGCACAGCGGAAGCTCTACACGTCTGACGTAAGTTCTCTGTGAAGACACAACCTCCTGACCTTTAGTCTTCTCCCTGCCCTTTTAGGAGTGTTCATCCTGCTACCTCTGCCCCATCCTGTGTGACACCGTTTGCACGGCGGGTAAACGCTCACACCGCACAGACATCGCGTTTGCAACTTGCATGTCTCCAACTTGTGCGTGTGTTTCCCCTCAGGTGGTGTCGTTGATGAGCTAAGTGGATCACTGTTTCAGTAAGACTTCCTTCCCTTTGCCGTACCGATACTTACATGCCCGTCCTGTTCTGAGCTAATCATGGCTCCTTTCTGTGTGGTTTCAGAGTCGTCGCTTCTTTGCTCTGAGCAACAGTCCGCTCCGATGGGCGTTACTGCACTCAGGAGCCGAGCTGAAAGGCTGCCAATATTTCAGACAACGCAGGTGACGTTAGTTCAGTCTAGAATTGCGTTGTTATGACAAATATTTTGCCTCTAACTTTTGAGAGCCTGTTTTTTGTTTTCATTTATTTCCTGAGCTGGAAAAAACCAGCTAAAATATATTTAAAAGACAACTTTTTGTAGCAGAATTATTGTGTTGCTGCTGTAGTCGAACAATGAGGCCTGGTCTTAGTAGTGGGATGGATGGAAACTTCCATTCGTATAAATATATTTTAAACTTTTTTTTTTTTTACAATAAAACTTTACATCTGAAAATAAAAAGCCCCTTTGATGACTTTTATTTGCTGACAGATTTTATTTTAGCTTTGCTATTGTCTTCATTTGCAGATTTATTGATTAGTTTTTGTATTGTTGACTTATCTGTTTTTTCTAAAATACTTAAGAAATGATTGAAATGAAGTATTTTTTACAATTAAAGCCCAGAGGTCTGGTTCGCCCAAACAACCACTAACAAAATGTTTAAAGCTCCAAACAGGACTTATAATTAAAGGCAGAAGCCAGCCTCATTTAACAGGATCAATAAAATGCCTGACTTTACCCTAAATGCCACTCCTGATAGAAAAAAAACCCCACAACACTAAAATGAGCAGGGGAATCAAAATCACCTCATATGGAGGGAAAACAAAAGATACTTAAACTACAAACCAAAAAGGCTGCAGGCTGTTGCTTCTAAAATAACACAAGAACTCACAGGACAAGAAACAAATACCATCATGTGACATGAAACACTCCCACGGTGAGCTGGTGCACGGTGACGGTGCACGGTGACGTCCTCCACAGTAAAATATGTGCTGCACCTCAGAGCAATTAGGTTGCCTGATTCTAAAGGTAATCGAGCGTCACAGTTAAATAATCGGATGACTCCTGCAGCCAATCCCTCCCCAGGAGTTTTCAGATGCTCGACCGGTGTGATTTTTCTGCTGAGATGCTTTCAGGTGAATTCCTGCCCAAGACAAGGTGATTTATGTTTTTGGAAAAAAATCAGTACCGGCGCCGATCCAGGGAGGGATTTATTATACAGTAAGCAGGGCGTTATTTTGGAAAAGAAGGTTGTTGATGACACAAGCACTTGCTGTACACATGTACAGCAAGTGCTCGATGTGGTGTGGCAAACTATTTAACAGGGCGAAACAGGGAAGAGTGTCAAATGGGTGGTGTCGCTTGTGTGTAGGCAAAAGCAGAGTTTGTGACAACATAGACACACCAATGTATACAGGTACAATAAATTTATAATATATAATATTATAATATTATAATATAATATATAATTTTTTAGTAGTGCCGATGCTGTTTCTGAGAGTCTGAAAGTATAACATCTCATTCAACCATTTCCTCATTCCTAACGATAGTTTACCGGTAGCAAAGAGTGAAAAGACTGGCAACTGAAAAATTTGTTTTTGAAACATTTATTCAATCACAGTTCAGTAAGTTGAAGTTGTGCAATAGATTAAATGTGTGTGATAAATAATAGCGTTCATATGACTCAGTCAGTCCTTCATTACACCATGGAAGAGAAACAGTGCAAAAGTGTGGTTACATATTTGACAGCAGCACTGACTGCTGTGGCTCTACATCTTCATCAGGACGAGGCTGAGGGCCATCAGTGACAGGGAGGCTGTTACGGCCCCATTTCCAAATGTGGCCTGTGTTGTGACTTGAAGATCGCTTGTCTGGATACTCCTGAAGACATTTGTCATTAAAGGTGATGTCGTGCTGGTGTTGAAGTACACCTTGGTGCTGAAGAGGTCGATCTAGAAAAACAAAAACAAAACAATAGTTTGAACCAATTAGCAGTCATGCTGTGCTACCTGAAAAGCCTTTAAAAAAAAACCTCACCAAATCTTTGCTGACTTTAATCGGTTCCTTGAACACCGTCCAAACCACAGCCTCGTTGCAACTGGGGGTGGTCAAGGAGCCGAGGTAGCGGTAATACTTTGTGCGGTCTACCCCTTCCAGGAGAGAATCCAAGGTAAGGCCAGATGTCAGATTGGCAGAGTCCCCTGAGGAAAAGAAATACATTGAGACATTTTTTTAAAAAATCACAGCAAACTGCATGAGACTGAATGTGGTAGGCCGAATCGTTCTACCAGCATTTGTGATGTTGTTCAGGTAGGAGGTCAGTGTTTTCCAGCTTGCAGGGCTGCCGGTGGCATCTCCATCCATGACCTTCAATTAAAGACAATAAAAATTATTCTCATGTTGTTTCTATTTCTGCTGCATTTAGATGTTCTTCACACCAACACTGTTAGTTGTCGTCTCTATCACTGCAGAGAGAGTACACAGTCCAGAAACCACAAGGTTATATGTTCTCTGAATATAAGGTGATGGTGGAGCTAGGTGAAAAAAATCATAATAATCTTGTTTTAACGTGAGCAGCAATATACAGTCAGATTTAGATGGGCTCAAGTTTCCAGCCGTCTGCTTGTTCTATAAGAACCTTTAAGTTTAATAGACTCACCTCAATGAAGAAACCAAGAGCAGCAAGTCCTTCAGAGTCTGCAACACCTTGTGTGGTGTTGCCATTGTAGGAGGACTTCAGGTTCACGATGTGCAGCTTGATGTGAAGCAGAGAAAAATCGATTTTAATATGCCCATGTATGACTGCTCACGGCTGTAACTTAAAACACATTACCTCCATGGGATACTGTTTTCCGTCCACGGTGTGCTCAGAGCCGGGTACGGATGACCCGTTTCCCCAGTGCAAGTGGAACTGCAGACTGTCGTAGCTCTCAGACAAGCCACCCCCTGAGACCTTGACCCCGCTGTTAAGACTGACCTTAACTAGAAGAGAAGACAGGACAAAATGAAAAACCTGGATCAAACGTGGCCTGGAGAGTAAAAAGATGTTTGGGGTTTTTTTTTCTTTTCTTTTTTAAATGTATTTATTAATTTTTCCTCCCTCCCTCACCAGTGTGGCCGGTGTTCTGAATTGATTTCAAGGCGGTGGTGCTGCCGTAGTTAGAAAAGGTGAATGCCACCAGGTTTTCGTTGGCCTGGGCATTTGCTGACACAATGTTGATGGGAGACTGGCGGGTCCCATTGCAATATTGGGGGTCAATAGTGTCCCAGTGGGTATCATCTGTAAGACAGGATAGATACCTTAAGAGGATGTAAATGTAGAAAAATACAATTCAGTAAGAGAAAGAAATGACTTACTGCAGTGTTCCTGATGATAACACCATTCTGAAAGAGCAAAGGGTAATTCAGTCAATCTGATGCTCATTTGAAAGCACTAAACAACAGCTTTTGCATGTCTATATTCAGGTACTCACCCACAGTACTTGAGGCACAGTAGCCGCTGGCTATGAGGGCGCACGTGGCAAACACAGCTATAAACCACTTCATTTGAAACGCTGAGAAAAAGCAACAGTTAGAGAAACAGAATGCAAAAATATTTTGAAAAGAGTCTTTTAAAAGCGTTAGAGAATCCACCTGAAGAGTGTAGCGTCCTAACCTAAAGCACCAGTGGAGTGTCTACCTTCCAAGTGCTGCAGAACTTCCTCCTCTCCCTATTTATTGACTCAGGTCATGCCAATGTGACACCACTGTCACAACACCCTACTGTCTTCCGAGCTAATTGTTCCTTGTAGTAAACAAACAAGATTTTTATGACCTTTTTGTTCACGGGATTTTTTTTTTTTGTACAAGGAAACTAATTTGTCTTTAATAGTTCCTTACATTTTACTTACAGTAAATCTGCCGGAACTTTTCTGGGTTTAACGACATCAGATAGTTAAAGGAAATGTTCAAGATCTGTAAATGTAGAGAGTTTACCATGGGAGATGTATTTTTTATATGGTCTACAGGTGGTCCAAAAGAAGGTGAAGATAGTGGAGACGGGCATGAATATGGCTCAGGTCCCACTTCTATCACCATGCCAAAGGTGCAGCAGGTAAACCAGCTTTTGCAAACAGAGGTAACATTCCTGTGTGCTCTTATCACTCGCTTCATGTCACATGCTTTGACGTGAACAATGAATCCAGATGAATATCTATTGTGTCTACTGGTGTATATAGGTGTGTAACTATAGCTGTGTGTAGATAGATGTGTGTATAGGCCTCTATAGTCTATTTGTGTGCATTCTGTCCTACCATTGTGTGACTGCAATAGTATAGCACTGATGAGAAACAGGGCTGAAAGTATTTATTTACCTGTTTTAATTACAGCATTGTGTATCCACAGAAAAAAGAAGAAAAATCACAAAAAATAATCACAACAATAAATAAATATTTAGTGGCTCTTAGGCAGCTATAAATAATGGTTTTGATCTGACAATGACAAAGCATCTTTATTAACCATCAAACAAATTATCATAATCATAAGTAACCTGTTTGAAACCAGCTCATGGAAACTGACCATCATCTATATTTGTTCTCCCAGATTTTTTTTTTTTCCTAAAATACATTTATAAAAACCTAACAGTGATACAACAAGTCAGTCGATCAGGTGTGCAGCGTTTGATTTCACAGACACGGAATATTAAAGACGGTACAAAGACAAAACAGCAGGAAAACCAGTGTGACAGAAGTCTTGGTTCGGGACGCTGAACTGGAGCTGTAGATCTTCCTGCCGTGAAGCGGCTGCGTGGGCCGAAACACTTTGTGATATCCTGCCTGAGTTGGGAACATCATCATCTGGTGAAGGAAAGGTTCGGGACTAGTTAAAGATGAATCTGGTCAATTCAAATTGTAATATCAACTTGGGAACTATCTTGTGTAATATCACAAAGGCAAGAGGTGTTTTTCTCTTATTACAATGACTTTGAAACATTTAGCTGAGAACCATCAGAACGCAACTTAGAGAAATAAAATGTAATTGCAAGCATTGGCGACTCACTTGTTTAAAAAAAAAAAAAAGAGGAGGAACCAAAAAAACAACTTTGTTTAATGCACAGTCACAGTTTTTTGTAGGTTGAAGCCATTTTTGCATTTCTAATTTGCCATTATCAGTCACATTTGCAAAGGGCAACACGTTGCTTGCTTTATGTAACACTGACATCAGCGTGTCAGATCCTGTCAAAACAATCTTCATTGCACAGATGAAGGGATTAGCACGTACCAGATTTCTGTCTACCTTGACAGGTTCTTTAAATACTGTCCAAACCACCACTTCGTTGCACTGGGGTGTGGTGAGCGATCCATGATAGCGATAGAAGTCATTTCTGTTCATGCCGCCGAGCAGATCATCAATGGAGATCTCCTCTATGACCTCAGCTTTGGAGCCTGCGCAGAAAGAAAGAAAGTGCCGTAGTGTCACCAAACAACATTTACAGCACAATAGAGAAACAATGAGAAAAAAGGGGCTCACTGATGTTTTGAATGGACGAGAGGTAGTCTGTCAGTTTCTTCCAGGGGTCCATTTCAGATGAGCTACTTTCTGTGTTACTTATCTGTACAAGAAATCTCAATGATTCCCCAAATAAAACTGATAAATAAGCGATCTCCGTTACAACCCTGTGTAATGTTAGCAACCACTGCCAGTCTCTCTCATATTTGGTGTAAAAACCAAGGAGATGCACAGGAATGTTAACGATAAACTTTTAAATAGAAATGTGGGGTCCACTTTACTGAACATGTTTTTGTCATATTGAAATGGTTCCTAGTCATAAGTACAGAGTTTACAGTAAGGTTGCAGCAGTTACCTCGGGATTTTCTGATCCCGCACTGCTCTTCGTCACATCTGTACTCTGTAACAAAAGGAAGGCCATTTCAGAAAAGGCACACAATGAGACACGCCAAAACATTCTTTATGACTCATATGTATTGCTATTTC
>CAAE01014992.1:72159-143524 GCA_000180735.1 Tetraodon nigroviridis | reverse complement strand
AGAACTCGGAATTTTGCCAAAAGAGTCCGCTTTATTTCTTGTTTAGACAGGTTGAGTGTGTTTTCGCGTGGGCTTCAAGCCAAATGAAGGGTTCAGGGAATCTGTCTGTTAAAAATTCCAAAAAAATTTATGTTGACCTTATTTTTTACTTGTGTGTGCTCTACCATGAACAGACATTTAATGTGTGTTTTTTAAACTGTGTGGTGTTTGTTTGTTTTTGGTTTGGTTTTTTTTTTGAGGGAATTAATGTCTTAGGCAGCGTAATAACATGTATCTGTGGTGCACTGTGAGACTCTAGTGGTGACACTGATTTAACTGTACATGTTAGGATGCATTTTTGTGTAATATGATTTATTTCTGGTTACTCTGTGCTCTTCTTTATCATACAAGCATTAGTAAAGCAGTAGTGACTACCGCAGTGACAATAAGGGTGTTTTTATTCATGTCTTTCCCTTTTTTTTTCTCTATTAACAGCTTGCAGGCTATAAACATTTCACCCACAAAGACATGTACAAACACAAATGACAGTCTAGTAACTGTCTCTTTCTTGATCTGAAACGAACAAACAAAAAGAGCAAGTCTAGCTGCTGAAAGCACATATGCCAAATAATTTCACCCTCACAGCTGTTCTCCAGGTTAAAAGTACATTCCTCACTTTCAAACCTGACTGCATATTTTTGCTGAATGGGGCTTATCTCTGCAGGCTGAATGCTATTATAGCCTAAAGCTTTTGAACAACTTTTTTTGCACGCACACATACACGCAAAAAAAAAGGTGGATTTTTGAGTGTTCAGTTCATTAACATGCAAGTAAGGACAGAGGGCTTTTTTCATTTGTCATTCAGCCGTGTGGTCAACAGATGGTATATTGTTTTCTGCGGCCGTATACAGATAGAGCTGATGTAAGCACTCTGTTTTTACTTGCAGCACAAATAAATAAATAAAATTCTTAAAGAATTGTAACTGAACTGAAGTTCAGTGACACCAAGTCAACACATCTGAATTCCCAGGGGCTAAAACCTGGCTGACATCCGCCTCCCATCAAGCAAATTTAAATTCCTGCACTGACAAGTTTGACTTAGGTGGAGCCCGGCCTGTAAAATATTTTAATAATCCTCCAAAAGGTGCAGCCATTATAAGATATTAGCAGAATGTTTGTTGCCTGAAAACCTCTTATCATCCTGCTTGCTGTTGTCATTTTCTTTTTCCATCCCAGATTGTCAGTAATGAGAAGTTGTTTTTAAAACATCAGGCTCAGCATTTCCTGTCGCCGTGTTCCTCCCTGGCTGTTTAATGAGAGCCTTTCCTCCTCCCGGGCTTTCAGTATTTCTGTTAGTGAAAAAATTTTCACTTGTCCTGACGACAGCCAAACAAACCACATGAGCTTGAAAAGCTAGTTTTCTTTGTTCTTTGACAGGGTGAACGCCAGCGTCTGCAGCTATCTTTCAAAACAAGAGTCCCATTTAAAACCAAAGTAGAGCTTTAAGGGATTAGCAGTTTAACAGAGATTACCTGCTGTGATATATGTTTACTTTCACCTCGTGCTAAAAATGTAGTACAGATTTGCTTTTTTGAGTTTAGGGTCTATGAGGGGCTATGATACCAACATCAGTTTGTCTGATTTTATCACCAAATAAACACACAGCACTGCAGTTCTGATAAGATGGCACCTTTTACTTGATCTTCACATTTAATGCACATACAAAACTATATTTGAGACAAGATGATTAGATGCTGCTAAAGCAGGATTTGAAAAAAAAAAAAAAGTATTTGTGTGTATATTGGCATTCTTTAGGTTTAAACACCACCCATTACACTGACAATATGCAATATCATCTCAGCTAATCTATATAATTCATCTGCGTGTTTTGATGCTTAAACATCAGCTGCTTGTTATGAATTCACCAGCCCAACAGTAGTTTTATGCAGTGATGACCAAATCCGTTGCTGGACAATCAGTGGCGAACATCATGGCGGACGTCTTCATCATCCTCTATTTCATCTTCTTCGTATTCCCCCATCTCATCAGCAGTGGCGTCCTGGTACTGCTGGTACTCAGACACCAGGTCGTTCATGTTGCTCTCCGCCTCGGTGAACTCCATCTCATCCATGCCCTCTCCGGTGTACCAGTGGAGGAAGGCCTTACGGCGGAACATGGCGGTGAACTGCTCGGAGATCCTCCTGAACAGCTCCTGGATGGCCGTGCTGTTGCCGATGAAGGTGGCGGACATTTTGAGGCCGCGGGGAGGGATGTCGCACACGGCGGTCTTGACATTGTTGGGGATCCATTCCACAAAGTAGCTGCTGTTCTTGTTCTGCACGCTCAGCATCTGCTCATCCACCTCCTTCATGGACATCCGGCCACGGAAAATGGCCGCCACGGTGAGGTAGCGGCCGTGACGGGGGTCGCAGGCCGCCATCATGTTCTTGGCGTCAAACATCTGCTGTGTGAGCTCGGGCACAGACAGGGCCCGGTACTGCTGGCTGCCCCTGCTCGTGAGAGGAGCAAAACCTGGCATGAAGAAATGCAGGCGGGGAAAAGGCACCATGTTGACGGCCAATTTCCGTAGGTCGGCGTTTAGTTGGCCGGGGAAGCGAAGACAAGTGGTGACCCCGCTCATTGTGGCAGACACCAGGTGGTTGAGGTCTCCGTAGGTGGGCGTGGTCAGCTTTAAGGTGCGGAAGCAAATATCATATAGGGCTTCATTGTCAATGCTGAAGGTCTCATCCGTGTTTTCCACCAGCTGGTGGACGGAGACGGGTGGCGTTGTAGGGCTCCACCACGGTGTCGGACACCTTCGGGGAAGGCATGACGCTGAAGGTGTTCATGATGCGGTCGGGGTACTCCTCGCGGATCTTGCTGATCAGTAGGGTGCCCATTCCCGAGCCTGTGCCACCACCCAGGGAGTGCGTGAGCTGGAAGCCCTGGAGGCAGTCGCAGTTTTCCGACTCCTTCCTGACCACATCCAGCACCGAGTCCACCAGCTCGGCTCCTTCGGTGTAGTGACCCTTGGCCCAGTTATTCCCCGCTCCGCTCTGACCTGCATGGTGCATGTTTTAAAGGTCATTTTAACACTAATGGCAGATCATTTCTTGTGATTGAAACAATAATTCAGATACTGCATTTGACCAAGACACACATTGAACTGCTTATATGACTTTACTGACATCGCTTTGAAAAAGGCCCCAGACACCGCGAGTTTATGACTTAGCCACCTTGATGTTGTTTTTAATCTTTAACTAGTGAGTAATAAAGTTATCTAGTCAATCGTTAATGAGTAACAAACCAGAATCAGAGCAGAATTATGCTATAAAACGCCTGAAAATTTCTGTCAAAATAAGTCGTTAGCATTTCGCTAAGATTTGAACGGAGAATAAATCATCAGATATTTAATTATGGTGCCTGGGAGAGAGACATTTTCACATTGTCAGTGCATGTGCACCATGTTCTGCTCCATTTCTTCTCTGCCAAATCAGCATGAACCCAGCTCAACTCTGAGGGACTGCACCTACGGCCCTGCAGAGGCTGAGAGAACCCAGGCTGTCTTCGTCACAGCCTCTGCAGGGCCGTAGGTGAAACCAGCTTTACCAGTTAGGTAGTAGCAGCAGCAGTCACACTGGACCCTCGCACAGTTGGAAGGCTGTATTTATTGACCTTCCTATATTTATTTTCACTCACCAAAGACAAAGTTGTCAGGCCTGAACAGCTGTCCAAACGGGCCTGAGCGTACCGAATCCATGGTTCCTGGTTCTAGGTCCACCAGGATGGCACGGGGGACAAATTTGTTACCTTTCAGAAAGGGGAGGGAGAGAGGAAATGTTTGGCTTAAAATCAAGTGTGTATAGTATATAGTAGAAATTTTATCCATGTTGGGTAAATATGCTTCGGGCTCTAAGACGCCACTGAGAGCAGCTTGGTGCTGTCGGTTTTCTCTGCTCCACCCTTTGTCAACACCCTCCATAGTGCACAGAGTTGACTCAAACAACTGCATTCTCACCCTGCCGACGTCTGCATTTTCTGGCAACAACTTGTCAGCCTGGATTCTTGATGACCTGACAGCAGAGCCAGCCTTTGTGGTAATAACCATAAAGTAACGGCGGATCTGTTCGGGCCTGTGTCTCTGTGACATGTTGGTGGACAGGCGGAGCTCCGCCCTGCTTTGTCCTGCTCTCAGGACCCAAAAAAGACAGGTGATGCACGCAGAATGACCTTCAATATGCGGCGCCAATGAATCTAGGCCGACAGGAGACCGAAACGCAGTGAGCTCAGCAGAGACTGCAGATACCTGCACTCCCTGTAGAGCCAAGAGGGTGGGGGGAGGAAGACATTTTTGCAGCTATACTGTCCTCCTTTCATTTCCCCAGCGGATAGAACTTTACTTGCAGCTATTACCATGACGATCATTGGCCACGGATGATAGTTATTATTGGAAGCAGTGGAGCTTACCTGAGGCCTCGTTGTAGTAGACATTTATTCTCTCCAGTTGCAGGTCGCTGTCACCTTGGTAACTGCCAGTGGGATCAATGCCATGCTCATCGCTTATCACCTCCCAGAACTGGCACACACACACACGCACGCACACACACACAAACACAGGACATGATTTTTTTGTGTTTAGTGTCTTTCAGGGTCACATTTTTCAGAAGTGCGCATCTGCTCCTTGAGAAAATGACACGAGGGGGAAAATGGGGGGGGGGGGGGGGCAACACTGCAAAACAGCCTTCTAAATTTTTATCAAGTTTAAATAATCGTATAGCAAGTATACGTGCGTCAATCGTGCTCATAAACGCGTAATTAACGAGTGAAATGAGTCGAATTTATAAATGCGCAAAATTGATCACCTGCGTCACTTTCTGCATCTCTTTAAATGAAGTTGAAACCCACCTTTGCCCCGATCTGATTCCCACACTGGCCCGCCTGGATGTGAACGATTTCCCTCATGGTGCGCTGCGGGTGCGGGCACAGCCGAGTCCGGTCTTCGGTGCAGGATCCTGCAAATCAGCGCTTGGCTCATTTCTCGGACGGCTGCGGTGCCGGTGACACACACGCTGCCGGACGGATGGCGTGACGCGCTGCGTCCCAGTATCCCGCTCAGCCAATGGGAGCGAGCCGCTTTGATGCAGTGGCGCACAGAATCCTGCTGCATCATCCTCGACCCTGACAGCCCTAAAACTGCCAAATCCACCGTCTACTTTGTCATACACGTCTTTGCGATCGAATACCTTTTTTCTTCATAATTTGTTGAAAATGAGTAAGACAACCAATACACTGATCAATAAATAGTGGTTTATTTAACCAATATATATGGCTTATATACAAGTGCATTATGTTAAAACAAAAAGAAACCAAACAATTAGAAATTATAAATGATGCAATTCATGATCCATGATTTTTTTTTTTTCTTTTACATTCATTAAAGTCCCCTGTCAAGTGAGTCATGGGTGCTGAACCTGAAATGTGTACATGGGGACTTTATGTCTCTAAACCCTTTAAGTACAAAGATCAGAAGCATTTATAAGTTTGTGTTTTGTTTCCTGATCATCTATACACTGTCTCCAAACTTTTGTTGGCCATTTTTTCCCCTGTTCTCTGGTCCGGCCTAACCTGGCGTTGGTGTTAGCCTTGCTTTGGATTGCTTCACCGATGTTGTACCACAAAGAAAAAGGAAAGGGAAAGTCTATCGCTCCGATCAGCACCGTGAAATAGCTGCATGGAAGTCTTAAAAATGAAGAACAGGGTTTCCAGGAAGAAAATGGATGCATTGTGCTGCATTATCGTCATTACGACGGCATCATGAGGGGCCTTTGGCGAAATGCAGGTAACCATTTCTGCAATATGTACAACGAGACGGATGCAACACTCACACACAGGTATTCCAGGAAAAGTTACTGACTCCTGTTAATCTACTGCTGATGCACAAGTCCCTAAATAATCCACTGTCAGCACCCTAATCCACAAACTGGATTACACACAGGTCTATTGCAAAGTATTCTATTACTGTATTGTTACAGATTCCATGTCCACATTCCCTTTTTTTCTGTTACCAACATACCAAACTTCACCAAACACGACGTCACATGATTGCAGGGCATTGTGCTTTGAGGCTTAGCAGCACGGCGTATGCAAGGTTTCAAATCTCCCTGTGAAACATCCACCCAAACTGTCCAGTTGCGCTGTTAAAAGATCATCCAAAAAACAGATTCTCCTTTAACTATTTAAAAAAAAAAAAAAAAAAATCACAGGCATGCAGGCCTTTGTGTGTCAGGACACGACTGACCAGGAGACAAGAGGATAACGGTGAGTCACATTTGGCGTCCTGTCTGACAGCTGCAGCAGAACAGAAATACTTCCTGAACAAAGACGTGAGGGGAAAAAAAACCCATCACATGTGAAATGAGGATCATTCAGTTGGCTCTAGAGTTTTACAGTAACTGAGAGTTTTCCTTGTAAACAGTGGTATGTTTTGCTAATCGCGTATTAGTTTCTTTCGTACGAGTCTCGATGGACAAACTATGGAGCTGTTGTAAAATACACGTGTGTGTGATGCATTAGGGACATTTACTCCGTCACCCTTAGACCCTGATCGAAACGCAATGAAAGGCTGACGATGTTTAAATTCCGACATCTGGGATTTTCATGCTTTGTCCCCACCGAAGACGATGTGTAGCAAATACTGAAATATGAAAAAAAAAATGATTTTTACACTCAGGCCTCTGGAGATGATAAAAAAAAAAAATCAAGCTTAACAACAAGCATTTACTTACAAATCACATTTACAAATAAATGTATTTGCATACTGTAAATTTCATCAATAGGAAGTATGTTCCCCCTCATTTTAATATTTTTGGAATTTTAAAAAGAATGTTACTAATCTTAATCTTCATAACGCGTAAACACTGCTTTAATGCTCCTCTTTTGGCACTTCTCCTATTTTAATTTGGTCAGATCAGTTTTTTTTTTTTTTGGGTGTGTTTAAATAACATCAATCCTTCCAATTTGGCCTCCTGTAACTGTGAAATGAAATATACGCTGTAACATTCAGGTATTTTGTTCATAAGGAAAAGGCATTTCTTTTTCTTTTTCTTTTTCGCAAAGCGAAACAGACACTTCATTTTCAGCAAAAAGTACCGTGGATTTTTTTTTTTTTTCTTCTTTTAATTGCATGTTTTTCCCCCCCGCTCCTGTAGGGGCAGCATTGTCTCTTTAAAACACATTCCCATTCACTTACACCAAAGTAGTTTATAGGCTGGTGATTTCAAGTGACATTCACAGAGGGCGAGAGACACTGTCACATGACCAGCCTCTGGCCCTCGCTCAGTTGATCTTATTTATTGGCTAAATGCAGGAAACGACAGAAGCGGCTCGGCTGAAGCCTGTGGGGCGGGGGGGGGGGGGGGGGCGGCGAGGGTCAGTCCTCCCTCGGGGCCTACGGCTGAAATAGGACCCCCTCTTTTCTTCCCCCTTCAGTTTTTCATCATTCATGAGCTGCTCCTGTGGCGACGGTGAGAACCTCCTGCAAACACTACTTCACGACGATGCCACACCATTGAAGGTGTTGTTGTCAGTGCTGGCACTGTCCGTGATAGAAAGGGTGTCTCTGTCTATGGGGGAGGAGACAGTGCATTCTATGAAAGTCTGTAGCGAATCCATGGCAACCGGGGTCACTGAACCCTGTGCTGGGAGAACACCGTCTGTGGGTGATTCTGGAGTGGCAGGGTGCACAATTTGTGTCACTGGGAGGATTGTGGGACTTTGTGCAGTTGTAGCGACTGTGTCTATGACAACAGGACTCAAAGAGTCAAGTAAGGACTTACGGCCTGAGTCAGTGCAGGGGAGGGGAGAGGAGGAGGAGGGGGACATTTTAGGACTGTGGGGAGTGGGGGAGCTGGAGGGTCTGCTGTTAACGCAGGGAGGGCTTGAGTCTGATTCCAGGCTGATGGAGGAGTCTGTGACAGGAAGTAAGGGCAAGTGTTTAGTAGGACTAGGTAGAGAGGGATCTATGTTAGACTGTGTGGGGGGGCAAGAGTTGACACTCAGGCGGGCTGGAGACTCAGTGGAAATGTCACTCACTGGTGCTGGAGGAGGAGTCAATGATGGGGGACATCTGTCCTGCATAGATGGAGTCACAGGTTCCGCTAAACTGGCCTGAGTGTCCTCTCGTGAAAGCTGGGGAGATTCGGGGGGAATGCTCTGAGTGTCCTGACCTACTGGGTCAGGGGATTCTAACACGGAGCAAGGCCTGGGTTCGATGACTGGGGTGGTGGAGATCAGTAACGCTGCTGGGATGGGAGCAGGGGAGGAATCTACTGAAGTGGCCGACTCCTTGGTAGCCGTCGATTCACTGTCGTTCATTTCGGGAATGGCTGAATCCGTCAGCGACTTCACCGACTGTGCGTCCAACTCCGGAGGCTCTCCGGCCAGAAGTGGGTCTGTGACCTCGGGGGCTTTCTGTGAGGAGGTGGAAGACTGGGGCCGTGTTTCGCTTGCATGTATGACGCTGTCCTCATTCAGACCAGTGGTGGGGTTGCTGGATAAAGATGAGGCCGAACGACCGTCGGGGTCTTTATGATCCGACTCTTTGGGGTGCACCTGTACTAGTGCAGGTGTGGTCACATCTACGGTCGACAGGTTGGTCAAATCCACAGCCGAGGAAGCGGTGGACTCCATGGTGGACACCACCGTGGTGGCTGCTTCGTGAAGCGCCATATCTTGCACCCTGGTGTAGTCCCTATTGCTATTAGAAGGGCCGAGCAACAAGCGCTGCTCCCCTGATTTCCTTGGCCTGAGGAGGGTTTGACAGTTGTAGCGCTCCCAATCAGCCAGGGTCTCGGGCAGGGGGTGGCGCCGTGTCTCGGGCAGCAGGAGGATGCAGATGATGCAGATGAGGGTGCAGCAGGCAAAGATAATGTGGTGAAGGAAATACCCCTTCTGGTTGTGAAGGTCCATGATAGGGCCTGTCAGCATACCGAAACCAGCGCTGGCCAGGACGAGGCCCAGACCACCGCCTCTGCCATGAGACACACACACCACATCATTAAAAAACGATTAAAAGCCTTCATTAAATATAATACCAAACAAATGCTCTCCTCAACCTAAAAGATGTGTCATTTAGAAACAACAAAGCCATGAGTGTTTGACTTTCATACTGCTTTAGTGCCGCTCTTAGCAAAAAGCAGCAGAGAGTGCTGCAGCACCACCCATCCCGAATCTCCACCGGCGATACGCCTTTCTACCGCTAGAGGTCACCTGGGAGACACTGTCAGGATCCAATTTACATAACCCCGGTTCCTGAACACCTCCTGCTTCACACAGACTTATATTTACAGATCTGACAAATAACCGCACGTGCAGGTTATTACATATGACTAAATGTGAAAATATGTAATTATAATTAGTAGGTGTGTGGCAAAACATGTCATACGCGGAGTTCCAGTGGGCTTACCTGATGACAGTAGGTGCAATCTCGGCACAAATGAAAATGCTCAAAATGCTGACCGCGTAGGAGGAAAACATGCCGATGATGGAGAAGGTGAGGGATAAGTTCTTATTTAGCACATCTGAGCTATCTGTAAACAAAGCAGGAGACACGTGTAAGACAGATGGGAAATGACTTAATACTTCACACGTGTTTAAAACACTGTTGAGAAATCACTCATGAGACGCTGGATAGCAGTTTTAAAATACTGAATTCATTTGAATTTTGATATAAAGTTTTTAGCCGGTTTAATTATCAGGAAAGTAACATTATAATTATATGATTAGATGAGTCAGATATTGAAGACTGCGTGAATTTTGCAGCAACATAACTGTTTGCATCATCAGCTCCCACCCACACTGGGATTAGTGAAGAGAGAACGCAGAGATCAATAAACAGGGGGGAGCTCCACGACCCATGCTCATAGAGACAAAGGTGGAAAACAAGTAGAAATTATACCAAGTTACGTTTGAGGTTTCACTGTGTGTCACTGCTAAGGCTCACAGACGCTGCAGGGAGGAACGCAGCCAGGACCAGAACCAACTGGAAAAGAAATAAAATAACGACAAAGGAGCTTACCTATATTCAGCTGGCCACTGTATTTCCCCAGCACTGGAGGAAAATAAAAGATACTCCAATGAGATGTGTTAAAATGACTTTACACTAATTAGACACTTAGATCCCAACTAGAACAACAACAACAACACTGCTCGTGACTGGCAGTTACACTGTAAACTACTCGAAACACACTTGCCATGTTGACCTTGGTTGAACATTAAATTCAAGTCTTTGTTTCCCGAGCACACCAGAAGACTGCTGTGTAACATTGATCCAGTGCTTGTTTTGGGACAGCCTGACTGGAACGACAGGTCCTGGTCATGCAGCACAGCATTTTCTACACTGTGTGTGTTTTTATGTGTTCATTCTAAACACAATCAGGCTCTAAAAATATTAAAACCGATGTCCACAGATGTCCACAGATGTCCACTAGATCAATGTCCACCAGATCAATACCCTGAGACAGGGAAGAGGCTCTATTCCCTTATGAGCCAACTAGGTAACACTAGGCTGGTTAATGCTGCATAAATGCTTTACTTGGTTAGGTCCATTTTAGGTTAAATACACAGGGTGACCGACTGGCAGCATGGTTACTGTTAGTGTGTATCGTTATATCTGCCAGATAATATCTGCCGAACTTTGTACTCACAATTCAGCAGGCCCAGCTGCAGCAGGGAGGCCAGAGCAGTGAAGATCATAAACATGAGAAGGCCGCCCCTTCGACCCATCAGGCCGACAGCAGGGCACAACGCCAAGCAGGATGCCACAGTAATGACCGCTTTGGTGTAAAATTCCACATAGAAGTTATCGAACATGACAGTTTTGTGACCCTCGGGGTCCATAAGGCTGCGCACAAAGCAGTGATGGATCCCAAAGCCTGTTAGCCTGCGTGGAAATAACACACAGGAAAAAGAAGGCAGGTAAGACGGAACATATGAGAAAAAAACAGCTGGCTAAGAACAAGACTGTTTAGTCATAAATGTAGGCTCTGTGAGTATGTGTCTGAGCTAACTGATGCGTGTCAAGAGAAAAATGCATTTGAATACAGGACCTCCTCTCCTGATTGTCTTTTGTTTCATAAAAACACAGCTCATGTAAAATTTATGCTGACTCGGGGAGTCAGGATGCCGTGTGCCGAGGCAGAGCTCAAGCCGAGTCTGTCTCGCTAAAAGATCAGGGCTCAGACTGCACGAACAGATCCCACAGGAGGTGAAAAGGGAGACGGCAGCCCAAATATGGAAGGCCAAAAGCATTGAGAGCTACGCCGATCAATGCCGCATCCAGCCTTCAGGTTAATGGCAGCATAAAATGGCAAGAGAAACTGGCACCGCCTCACCCAGGCACACAGGCAAGCACAGGGTTTTTTTTTTTCTTTTTCCTGCTTCAAGACTTCACTTCCTCTAAACACCTGACAAAAAACAGAGGCGTTCAAAAGCTTTCTGGGTTTTGACATGTAAAGAAAAGGCTTACGAGTTCAAGCAGAGCACTACGATATTCTTCCACAGGTTCCTGGTCCCGACCATCGTCATGATGCACTTCTTCTTGGGCTTGATGTGAAGAACCCCCTGGAGTTCTGCAAATAAAAACACCTCACCATCAGAGGACGAACAGTCCCGAAATGCTCGTTCACAGGTTGTCTATATAAAAACACACATCATGGTTCCCATTTCTCAAACAATAGACCCAACACACACATTTTGATGCAGAAGTCTTAACAAAACAACATCTTTTATATGTATGCGTTGAGGCAGCCTGTGTGTACTCTGGGAGAACAAAGCAAACATGACAAAAGGAAATCTGACATGACTCAAAGTTTCCCAGGTTTCACCATAGGAATTAGAACAGCTGTTTACTTAATTTACAAGCGCAGGTACTGAAACACACACCTGCACTGGAACCCAGGACCCGTGGAAACGCTGAATGTTTTGTCATTGCATACGGGTTGCCACAGAAACACCACCTCTGCTTCGTGATAACCCATGCTGACTCAGACATGTGACGGCATTCCGCACCGAGACTATCGCCAGCTGTATCGCTCAGCTTTCCCAAGGATTCCTCATCCAGAGTGGAAATCGTTGCGCTTGATCTCTGAAACTGACCTAACTATTTTTAGGAGGCTGATAGAGAGATTGATCACATGAGGCAACACCTGGAGCTCAAATCTGGGTGAAACCACCAAACTTGTACTGGACTGTTGCTCGTTTGTTTCCTGCTGCTTCTGTGGGCCCAGGCCCCGAGTGGGAAGCTCCTCGCATGTGTCCACAGGCTCTGACAAAGGACCCGTTTACTGTAAATAAACAATGGCGCTTTCTGGTGGGAGGAGCTTTTCTGGAAACCTCACTCAGTGTTGTGACTAACTGTTACTGGTGACCTATTTTGCATCAGTTGTATTATTTATTTGATATAAAAGCAGGATGAAATGTTGGAGCTGGAGGAAAATGAAAAAGCCAAATTTTTCAGTTGATTTCTTGAAAATTGTAATAATACATGATGTAATCACTTAGTAGCACAATGGCGCCTTGTGTGTGATGAAATATAATTAACAAATAAACACTTCTTTCTGATTTTCTGTCACAACAGCATAACAAGGACCGTTGCCGTAGGATCGCGTACGCGTCTACTCCGACTGTGCTCTTTCGTTTGCCTGCAGTCACAGCCGACTTGCCTCTAGCCAGCAGCTCCACGCAACACAGGCGTCAGCCGGAAAAGCCGATTCTGAAGGTCTGTATTCAGAACTGAGAACTGTTGTAAAACACCACCAAGCCAGAGGTTTAGTAGAGTAAACTATGTCTAAAACCCCAATCGATAGGACACTCAACAGCATCGCAGCAATCTGGCAGTTACCCTTAGGGTCAAAGGCCATGACCCCTGTCTCTCTGCCATCTGTGTTTCACAGAGTATCAGTCCTAATGTTCCTACTCTCTCTTTAACAAAATAATTACCTTTCTGGAGTGTCATATTGCCATGTTCAGAACCCAAGAGTGCTCTGTTGCCATGGAAACAAGACGGTAACCTGATATAACCTTGTCAATCTGTATATATAGCTAAACACAGATGGAGGGTGCAGAGAAGAACAAAGAAATGCGTCCAAGTTGCAAAACAGAGGTCATCTACCTTCATTTCATGTTTTCACTTACCTGTAAAGATATTTTCAGGCTCAGGCTCCCACCTCACTTTGTTCTTTTTTACTATGTGTTCCATGATTCTGTTGGAGCGGTAATATTGCTGTGTGGCCAGCAGCCAACGAAGTGACTCGGGGAACACCCTGAGAAGAGAGATGGAGGAGACCCTTAAAGAGACACTCAAAGAAAAGTGAGCTCAGGTGACGTTCAGAAGCTTTCACATGCAGCATCTACTGGAGGCAAACAGGGGCCTGAACATCTGTTGTTGGTGCCGGTTAGGTGCAGGATGGGGTCATTTATTCAATTCAAATTAGGTTTATTTGTTCAAGTCTAGTTTTATTTGTATATTTCTTTTAAAAAAACGGATTTTTTTTTCTAGGTGCTTTACAGAAGCAGAAAATCCAGAGCCTAAACCCCCGGATAAGCACAGTGGCAAAGAAAAAGAGAGAGAGAGAGAGAGAGAGAGAGAGAGGGAGAGAGAGAGATTTTTTTGCCCTGCTGTGAGGAAGCAGTGATGCAGGGGCGCTAGCTCACCAGATGTAGGACAGCATTAGCACGAGCGGGCAGATGATGACGACCTGAAGGATCTGCCAGTCGCGGCACAGGTAGGCTACAACAGGCATCAGCAGCTGGCCGCCCAGCATCAGGAAGCAGGCCACCATGTTCACGAAAAACCGCCACTCTGGAAGGCAGATCTCGAACCCTGAAAGAGAGAGGTGGTGGTTGCATTGTTGACTTGGTTTTTCGTTTAAACAGCTCATTAAACAAATTTGTGATTGTGTATCACTTAATTAGTGCTTGGTAATCATTTTCAATGACGGAAAATTATTACAGCATCTATCAAGAGGAGTTAAACTGTAAAGGTTCCCCGTTCCAGCCTGGCAATTTCAGCCAGCTCTCAACCCATGTGGGAGCTGCTGGAGACTTTTATACAGTTTTTTAAAAAATGATTTTAAGGCTAAAACATTTCAGCAAATGCACTTGCAGGGCAAACCTCCACATTACATTTGGAGATATTTAAAAAAAGCTGCTAGATCAAAACAGTAGGCGGCTTTATGAGGGAAGGAAGTAGGAAAGAGGTGCCTTGTGCTTGATTCTTTTCTGTCAGAATGGAACCGATTCATTCACCCAGCCATTAGCATGCACGCCACACTGGCAGATGAGAACCGCAGAGTTTTAGCACTTTAGCTCCTGCAGCCTCACATTCAACGCTGTCGCTGCATTCATCCCGTTTCTCAGATGTGGTTCGGTTTTCTCCATCTTGTTCCGTCTCTAGACGCGACTTTTAAGGTGACGGGGCCAGTATAATACAGTGGGTGGGTGGGCTGTTTCATTCCAGTAAAAAAGACTGGAATTTCAATGAGGACATGCCCCCTTCAGAGGACATGAATAATGCTCCCTGTTCACAGACACTGTCACAGCTGGAATGTCAGAGCCAATGAGCTGAGAGCGAGGCGATGGGTGCAAGGACCTGCTGAGTTTGAACCAACTAACCTCGAGATCCCCCCCACCCCCTCCCTGTAACGGTCCTCTGAATAATTTGAATTCTTCAGCTATGTCATGTGTGTTGAACGAGTCGCCGCATTGTGGTCAGAATTATTATTTTCTGACAGGCTTTAAAAAAAAACCCCAAAAAAACAAAAAACCCCAGCAAGGATAGACAGGAATATTTCAGAGTTAACAGAAATAAAAGTGTTGCCGTGTTAGACGGGGCTGCAGAATTAGCAGCAGAATGCATGAAGTTACGGAGGCCTGAGCTTCTTACTCCCGCTGACCCTAATCCTGCACGAACCACTAGATCAGCAGCGCCGCGTTTCCCAGCCAGAAATCCATCACAGCCTGATGTCACATGCCAAAGTGACCGCTCAGATCTCATAGACGTCAAAATCGATGACAGGGGAAACATGGACCCCGCCAGAAAGTGTGATCATCTATAAACAAACCAATCACCAAAACCTGATGTCAATAATCCCTAAAGAAGCTTTGGGCGCTCTGCTGACTCAGGCTTCACGGGTATGTGAATCAGCCACTTTGGTTCCTCTGACCAGGACAGGAAGCTCATTGTTTTCAGAGCTTCTTATAGCGTCATAGTTCTTCCCAATGCCAGGGCTAAGGTTCATTACCTCTGATTGGTCGATTGTGTTGCCCATGGCCCTGTAAAATGATTTCACCCCCTTTCCCCCAGCTATAGTGTAGACTCAGGTTGCCTCCTGTCTTGCCAGAATTCCAGGGGGGATTCCCTAACTGTTGTTTAGATCTCGTGGTGGAATGCACTCCTGAAGCCCTCAGGCTCGCTTCAAGAGGAAACATCACTCCGATTGCACATGTGCGGAGCTTCTGAACCGTTGCACCATAAGGGTGGGTCACAACAGTGCAGGCGTCCACTGGATCTCCTGTTTGTTAATAGGAGCTTGCATCTAAATATTCACCATAAACGCGGCCATCACGCTTATTTCCTGTCTGCGTCAGCTCTGTCTTACGAAAGCATGACCCTGCGTGTGGAGCAGGGCTGCTGTGTCAACACCAGACTGGATCTAATCACATGCACAGCCAATGAGTGGCGGTCAGCAAACAGCACTTTCCATCAGCAGCCCATGAACTTTGGTCAGGCTGCAGCTCCGTGACGGCAAACGGGCCCTCCAGCTGAGCCCGGTGACCACAAGAAAGAATAATTTGCGCTAATTAGTGGACACTGCTCCAGAGGAACTACTTAATCCGGCTGGAATTGCTGCCTGGCCTTTACCGTCCCACGAGTGTAAGAGGGAAAGAGTGGCGATGGGTCAGGAGGGTTTTTTGAAACTGAATTATTTAAAAGGTTTTACAGGCAGAGTGGGGCTCTTTGCTCCTGCAATTTATTTTTAAGTAGATGCAGTATTTATTTTTAGATGTTTCAAAAGTATTTTTCCACATATGTCACAAACACAAACATTTGCTGTTGGCTTTACTCTTAATCCATGAATGCTAAATTTTTAGAAATTAAGCCAAGGTGAACTAAGTCACCCGGTTTGCCCCCCTATCTATTCCCCACCCCACAGTGTTGATACACTAAAAAAACAACTGATGTTGGACACCACCAGATCCAAGAACAGGCAAAGGTCCCTCAAGTTGATCTGTCCAATCATTGGACTTCGCCCAGCCATGTGTAGCGAGAGATAACCTGAGATTATAACATTAAGTAACAACAAAAAGAGCACAAAACCCCCCAAACTTTATTCCTATTGTGCACACAAACCTCACCCAGTCTTGCATTCAACTAGAGCGAGAGGGAGGTAGGCTGTTGTGCAAGTCTGCTCTGTCAACAAAACTGCAGAGGCAGCACAAAACAGAACTTTAGCCTTGCTCAGAGGGAGAAAGAACTGCGCTGTCGCCCTTCCCCGATATCAGCTGCCAAAAAGGACGGCCAGAAAAACAATACATCTTTACTGTTCAGGCTGCTCCCGACACCCAGAGTGAGTGGAAAGTCACTCCGAAGGGACTCGATCGGGTGGCCGTGCGACGGCTCTGCAGCGGCGTGAGACGCAGCCGGCTGGTCTCCTCTCAGAGAGGCATGATGGGAAAATGAGCAGCATTCGGTTTGGACCTGGACTTGGATCAGACTGAGCAACACGCCGCACACGCAGGCCACAAGACAAGAGACTGGGGAGGAGGGGGCGGAGGCTAGCAAGCAGACGGGAATCTAACACGAGCACAAAGGAAGTTGTTTACAAAGATAAAACACACACGGAGATTCCATTTTTCCATTCTGCCCCTCATGGCTGCATCTGCGTGCAGAGAGATGAATGTGTGGTTAGCAGAGGGCAGGAAATAAATGACACACGTGGCGAACAAAGCAGGAGCAGTGAGGTGTGCCCGGGCTGGCCTTAAATTACACCAGCTTTCTCCAAGGCTGGACGTCAGCAGATGGGAAAATACCCTCCACTTGGCTAAAAGTATGGAGTCGATAGCTAAGAGTCCACACGCATCAGCTTTAAATCATTTAGGTAAAACTGAAATAACCTCTCTTCCAAGAGTCATTGTTTCTGTGTCCGTGTGCATATTTGATCTGTACATGTACAAAAGGAGTGACAACAAACACACAATCAACACACACACAGGGTGGGTGTGGCAGCCGCACCGGTAATATATTAAAAAAATCCAGTCTCCTACACGCCAAACAGGGTCATTACTACAATACATCTGACTTTCCCTTCAACATGACACAGATGGGTTTTTTTTTTTTTAGATCCTTTCTGTTCCTCTCTTAAAACAGAAACTGGGATTTTTTTTTTTTCAGACTGCGGTAAAGTTCAAATGATGTTATGGGCTTTAAAAAAAAATTCCAATAATGTCTATTTGTAAAATTCACCTGATGAAAATGTTCCGCATTAGCAAATTAACATGCAACTGTGCAAAATTCGGACGCTTAAAAGACATGAATCACCATCTGCACGAGAGACGCGGGTGCACGGTTACTGTGACAGAATTGTGACACTCACAAGGTCTGTCCAGTACTCTGTCACGCCTTTTACTTCTCCCTGATGGGAAAAAGCATGATGAGGTCTGCTGTCTGATTCAGACACGGAAGATGAAAATGACACATTTGTGGAGGTTTGCAGACAAAAGGCTCAGTGTTTCCTTCATGACTGTAAGTTTGCTAGCAGTAACGTATAGGTCCCCCTCTGATGATGCTCAACTAAAGTTGTGTACCACCAAGAGAGTGACCAGTGGACGCTGTCAAAAAAGTTTGCCATGCATCAGCTGATCCAAAATGATGCATCAGCTTTTTTTGGTCACTTCTTCTTTTCCACAACCTCTTTTGTATTTGTAAACCATGTCTGGCTAAACGCCTGGCCTTATGATCTGATTTAAAAGCTTTTTTTTTTTTTTTTCTGCATCTGAAGGCGGACTTAAAGGACACCGTTCTTGTGCAAGAGAAGAAGTAGTTTTTCTGAGCAAAGAACCTGATTTATAGAGCCGAACAGCTGACATGCATGCGTGGCGGAGTCTGAATAAACAGAAAGGAAGCTCTGGCCCACTGCCCCAGAACGCTCTATCTCAAACAGCAGCCCTCAGCGCAGCTGCTTAGCATGACTCAGCAAAGCCAAGCACGGCTCTGTGTGTGTGTGTGTGTGTGTGTAGTTTACCAGCGTATGTAAGGGGCGAGTGGGTGGTGTGTGTGTGTGTGTGTTAGGGGGTTTACTCTAAAGCAAAATGAGCAGCAGAGTAATGATATCAGGCAACACCTACACAGGGAGGCCAGCACGTGATTGCTTTGCATAGCTTTTAGCTTAGTTATTCCGCTGATACAGCCTGGTTCAATACTTTCCGTCCATTTTTTGACCCATCCTCACTGTTGGACGTTGGGCCCTTTCTCAGTAACGAGGTAAACTCAAAGAAAATGCAGCCTAAGATCTCCAGCCAGTGCTGTTGTCATGGCCACTGGCTCGAACTACAACTGGGCATCCAAAAAAAAAAATGTCAGAAGAAAAAAACACAAACACACAGAACCAGGATAGCATGCAAAATCTTCACAAGAGCCTGTGGAGAAATTTGAATGCAGGCCCATGCGGTGTGCCAGCACGCTGATTTTAGCTCCAACATTCCTCTCAGTTCAGAGGTTGCCCTGTCTTCCTCACACTGTCAGAAAAACACTTTTTTTTGCCTCGTGTCTCTGCGAGCGTCACCGTTTGGTGTCAGCCGCTCCAAGGCCCCGGTACTGGCCCAACACCGAGCACAAATTACCTGAAACTCCTCAGCATTTTAGCAAGCGGCTTAAAAAACTCGACGGAGGACCCAGTTCTTTAAAAGCTGGTCTTAAAACAGGGTCATGTGATTTATAACATCAGACTTGTCACACGACTGGAGGGCATGTCAGCCAACTGTGATGCGAGAGCAATAAATACACTTCAGGCAAAGTCTTAAAACACTGATTGATTTCCTGCAGTAATGTGCTATTGAACAGGCTGCATTTCTACTGGCAGAGCAGAGTTCAGGGAGTTTTGTCAATACAGAGTGGCTACAGGATAAATAGCATGTGACAGAGGCCACACGCCATCAGAAATAAGGGCAGGGAGGGTCAGCGAGATAAAACCTATACAAATAAGAGAAGGTCCGACTAATCTTGTGTTCGGCCGAGGCAGGACCAGCGCCACAGCGGGAGTTTTGAGTGCACTGCGACGCCTAACAGCGTCAGTTCAGGCATCTGAATAAGTGATAACCTGAATACAACAGGGGACTTTGCACACTCGCAGCCAAAGCGTGGAGGTATCGCAACCTGAACGCCCTATCACCTCTGAAAAGCGAAGAAGGGAAAAATAATCCACCTGACTCACAATAACAGTCAAACTGATGGAAGGTGAAACGCAGCCCTGCTACTTTCAGAACTGCGCCTCACAGCGTTTCTATTTTATCAGGTCCAAAACTTAGCTCTCCTGCCAGCGGCTGCAGCTGTCTGGAGCGCCCATGCATGCCTCATGCTGCATGAGGGGAAAATTTAAATGACACATTTTTGTGTAAAATAATACAAATTTCTACAACTAATTTCTACAGCAAATTTATTCAACAAATTTCTATTTACTAACACTACCACAGAATGACATGCAGAATGAAAGTTCTGTCCTAATCCTCTAGTCAAACCATGACCGAAAGATCAACTGCTTAATTGACGTAATACAACAAAAATACAATAATATCTAAAGATGATAAACATGTACTCCTGCCCTGTTGCCTCCTCCTGCCCCAGCCTGCTCTCTATTCTGGGTTGAGGCTGAGCGGTCCGTCTATTTTGGGTGAGTGGTGAAGCTCAGATGTACAGTAAAGACCCAATTAAAGGACAAGGACACCCAGGTCTCATCAGGCTGCCCTTGATCTCCCTCCAAACCCCCCGATCACCTTGGCATTTAAAGACCTGCCCCCACTAAAGAACGGCAGCGTGGTCAGTGTTTTAGCCAGTATCAACTCATGATGCTAAGGATGCTGCACACAATCCTTCTAAAATGAACGCAGCGTTCTTTAGCCCCTTTATTATGGAGAACAAAAGGTCACTTCAAAAGAGAAGATGAACCTATGAGAATATTATGGTCTGTACTATCAATTAACTGTACTGTTGTGTCATTATTGATCATCAGGGATGGGAATTCAAGTTAAAAATGATAATCTGGTAATGTTCCCCCATAATGAGGTTATTCCAACGAGGCAGTTGGATCTTATACATATTAGCAGGTCAGTGACGTGTAATTTTACTTTTACTGGGTAAATGCTTCCCTCAGCTAATGTCGGAGGTTAAATAGAATAGATTTCAGATTGAGAACGACTGGGCACAACAAAAGCAGCATCAGGAGGACGCTAAAGGTTACGAGTGGGAAGAATGAGTGAATATAGAACAATTATTCAAAAGAGCAGGAAAATTATGCACAGTTGTATTTAGCAAGTGTCTTTTCTTAGCACTATATGATATGATATTTTAATATATACTCAGCTCTGAAAAGGTAATCAAATCATTTAAATAAGCTTTGCAGCATATTTATATTTAGTTTTTTAGTGTTTTACTCAGCCTCAACAAGATGCCACTAGCAAAACAGAAAAAAAAACAGAAATCTAACAATATTTAAATATAGGGATGCCATTTTCATATTCACCATGGACCAGATCCAGCAGCTGTTTAAAAATAGCTCGATGAATTCAACAGGCAAAGTTGTCTGTCTCGTATGTAAGATTTGCATTTATGGATGTTAATGCTGGAACTTCATCCCCAGCTGATCTCAGCAACATTAGCAGCCTGATATTGCCAACACAATAATGATCTCACAATGTGACTTTTGAAGCTACAATACCACGTTAGGAGCATTTTAGCCAAAGGTTTAACTCACTGAGCAGGTACAAAGAGAGGACGATGCCCGCCAGGCTGAAGCCCTCAAAGAAGCGCAGGATGCTGAACATGGGCACGTTGATGGAGAAGGCCACGCTCAGGCCAAACGCCAGCATGAACAACACCGATGTGATTAGCATCGGGTGGCGACCGAACCTGAGAGAAAAGGTCAGAATTACTCCAGATGGGTGCAAGGTATCATGTTGGCGAGGCTTGTGAGGAAACTCCTACCAGTCGGCCAGGATCCCGAATACTAGGTACCCGAAACTGGACCCCACCACCAGGGCAAACTTGGCGATGTGGACCTCGGACGCAGATTTGCACACCAGGCTCCACTGTGGAGACAAATCAGAAGGTAAGAGTGTGAGGGTTTTAATGCAAAACAAATTCAATATTTTCGTTTTTTTTTTTCTCTTCTTAAACAATTATCTTTATCTATTTTTAAACACTTGTTTTTAGAAATCATTTCAGGACAACTGGGATTGCTGATTATTGTAAAGGATGTCATCTTTGCACTATAACAACCAAAGTGGAGAAGTTTTTTTTATCTTTATTTTGTTAAATGTAGAAACCTTGTAGAAACATTTTGGTTTTTTTTACATTTGTAGCCAGCTCAGCTTCCTCAGGGTCCAAATGATGAATGCTTTCCAGTTAGCCTCAACTCATTCCAAATCAGGGTCATGGTGCTGGGGTCTATCCCAGTAGTCACAAGGTAAGTGGTAGGTCACCAGTTCATAACTGAAAAACACACCAGTAACACCTCGGGCCAAATTAGGGCCTTTAATTAATCATGTTGGACTGTGTACAGAACCCTGAAAAAAAAGCTGACCAAAAGGGTGGTGTTGGAGGGAATTTCCAAGCAACAGCCAGGACACGTATAAACAGGCTGACCAGCACTGGAAGCCACATCCTACACTCCGACTGTTGAAAGCCCAACACGGTGACCTGATCACAATGGAATGCTCCCAGATTAACCAGCCAGTCATCACATGGTCCAAGTATGACACTCATTCATGGTTTCAGTATAAATGTCAGCACGCAAACATGTCGCAGTTGCACAATCGCTGCACAGGCGAGAGTGTGTGCGCGTGCGTTTGCGTGTTTGTGTGTGTGTGGCCGGGGGGTTACACAAAAATAAGCCCAGCGTGGCCCAGTGACGGTCTGGTGACAGGCTGCTGTGGGTGACCACAACACTGTTACGCACATGCTGAGGGTCACATGGCTGAGTCACCACACCGGTGCTGGATTCTTAATGATAAATATTAATAGCAATTTATTAAAAAAAGACAAGTCGGCATGCATTATTGATCGGGCTGTCTTCGCAGGCTGATATCAGAAATGCAACCACTACTGGCCGTCCTGCATCAGCACGTGTGGTATGAATATGGCAGAGCCAGGAAATCCCGGAATTCTGGAACGTGTCAAATCTGCGTGGCCGTGCCACCGCGGCCTCATTAGCCCCGTCAGCTGCTCCCTCATTGTCTTGCTCATTTAGAGGTAATGAATAGCGGTCGGTGCAGCGTTGGTTTAAACTGAAAAAGCATTAGCTGACAGAATTCCGAGCCAAATAAGAAATCAGCAGCAATCCCCAGCATGTGCGCCAAGCCCAAACCCGAAGGCCGGCGCACAGCCGCGACAGCGAGCTTGGACGAAGACGCCCTTAACTGCAGCTGCACATTTCTGCACTCGGTGAACTGCATCAGCCGATGGGTGGGGTGGAGGGTGGGGGTTCAAAAGAGAGGGAGCATGGAGGGGAGGATGGAGGAATAGTTGAGGATAAAGATAAGTACGGCAAAAAAGCTGAATCCACGAGTAACCGTGGTTACATTTCATTACTCAGCATCACATCTACAGTCCCACGCAGATGGCGCTTTTTGGGCTAAGAGGTCTTAAAGAGACAGCAGCCCGAAGAGCTGCTGAAAAAGAATCAACATGGGGTCAAACAATGTCATAGAGCACAAAAGTGTGCATCCTAAATCTAGTTTCCGCTTTCAAAAAGGAGCCCAGGGTGACGGCTGAAGAGGTGAAAGTGGAGGGAAGGCAACATGCACGCGAGGACTCTGCTGCAGAATTACTGCCCAGCAACAGAGCATACTTATCAGCCTCCCTCTGCTGCCATGTGGGCACCCCTGCCTCGCTAAAGCCTATTTTACGATGGAGGTCTGCAGGTGACGATGATGGAGAATAACGAGCGAGGGTATTAACGCCATGCCATTCAGCAGTGAAACGACAAGAGGAATTAAGTGTGTCTCTGTTAGAATTTAGACGAGCTTTGGCAGAGTAAAACATTACCCTTCTCAGAGGACTACATTCAGCAGTTAATGTGCACGTTCACTGTGTGGATATACACCAATGCACTTCATAGGAAACACCTGCAACATTTGTAAAAACTAGTTTGTATTCACAAAGAAACAGGCACCTGCAGAGAATCGGTGTTAAATTGATAGTTGCAGCCCTCCAGGAAGCCCCCCCGTCTGCTGTCCATAGCCAAGGGGGAAGAGTTAGCATCAAATAGTTACACACATTGGGGATTTTAGCAAAACAGTTCCTGTTAAATTGTTTTATTTACTACAGTGTGAGGACTTTCAGCAAAATGCATGCCTCATTACACTACAACACAGGTAAAAGGATTTCCAGTTTCAGCTGTGAACAATAGCTGCGCATCTGCCGCTACAGGAGGCTGATGTGTCCCAACAGCCGAAGCTACATTCCTGCTTAACTCGAATTCCAACAAACAAACTTTAACCTGCGGCAAGGGTTAGAGACCCCATATTGTTCACTCCTCCCTGTGACAAAACAGCCCACTTATCAAGGACACCCTTGCGGCGCACACGCACGGTAGAGCCGCCGATGCACTTTATCTTTGGGTCACAAGCCCTTTGAAGCGGGCCGCCATTGTGTGCAGACTCGGTATCTTCAGTGGGGCCATTGCCTTGAGACAGCTGAGATCGCTTCAGAGCGTCCCACGCTGATCTGGGATCCGCGGCGGGGACCAGCCAGCTGAGTAAATACCGAGTGATGCGCAGAGAGGCCTCGGCGACGGTATCGTCTTTCAGATCTATGCGCGTGCGACCTCCAGTACAGTGATAATGGGCCCTGCATGCAGACGCTAACGTGGTTTTACAACATATTATCATTATCAAGTTCATACAGTACTCTCAACTTTGACATTAGAGCTAGAGCTAGGACCCTGAAGAGATGTTAGGCTGTTAAAGGGACAGTCTGTCTAATATTTTTACCCTGGAGGACAGGCTAAAGGTCTGAGAGACTAAACACATCTAGAGTTTCATGCATAATGTTGCAGCCAGTTTAAATGGAAGCAAATGTGGGACAATATAAAGCTTTTATCTGGTGCCACGAGGCTAGGCTGGATGGCACAGGATGGAGCAGGATGGAGAAATTTGTTCTCATTTTGTTGTGTTTTGAAATGGCAGCCCACATTTTCTCTGCTCACACCAGATTTCATCCATCTTCATCCATCCACAGAGGTGAACTGTAACACTTTTATGTTTAATTATCTGCCACAAGTTTTAGAACTATTGATTTTTACTTGTAAAGAGAGTCTAGATGGGCTCTGCTTCTCTCCCTTTTCGATCAAAACTGAAACTAAAGGTCTCTATGCAAACACTGACAGGGACATGCAAACGGGTTCATGTTTGCGTGTTTCCCACAGAAGATGCAGCCAAATAGAGGCTGAGTGGTAATCATATGCAATCATTTCTAGGACTGTTTCAAGTAAGATTGGACCCTGAAGAGATGTTAGACGCACCAGCCACATTCTCCACGTTGGATCCTCGACTACCTTCCAGCAGCAACCTGTTCCTGTGTCTTTACCTCTGATTCGAGGGGGGTTGACAAAGCATCTAAAAGCGTTGCTATGGTCCCATAACCTGTCATAAGAGCACAGCAGAATGCTGTTGACAGGGTCCATGAACAGCGAGGGATACTTTGTCAAAAATGGGAAAACTCCTTCTACATTTGCCTCCTGCCTGATGCTCCGATCGCAGTTTTGCCATCAGCGTCTTCGTGGATTGCGTAGATACAGCTGGATGCCTGCACGCTGTGGACGGCTGAAGGCCTCTGCCCTCTGCCCTCACAGGTCTGCAGTGGTGGTAGTGTCAACATGACATTCTCTGTACGCATGCAAAGGCAACACAAATAGCGGGATCTGGTTCACGATGCCGGTGTTCCGGCACAGTTTGGGACCCGGTTGTTCTTTTTTTCTGACATGACTTTAGGTACAGAGAAGCATGCGCCTGAACTCCCAGCTGAATGAAGACAGCTACAGCTGCGTCATGTTTTCTTTATGTAAATGGAGAGAAGCTGCCACCGATCAACAGAGAGAGAAAGAGAGAGAGAGAGAGCCTCAGAGCCTCACATCCAGCTCTGCTCCTGATTACCGAGTGGCTTCCAATGCTCCTCAGGGGTGGCGATGCTGCAGATTATTAAAGATAATATCTTCCTGAGATTATTCACACAACTGGTTTGGATAGACACTACATCTGATTACAGGTCTTTTATGGGTTTCTGCTGTGCGTCTCAGTCGGAAGAGCAAAATAAAGCAAGGCCAAAGCTTCTATTAAGCCCCCTGATGACAGGCTGCAGTAATAGGCACCTCCCCATATGAAGGCTGGAGTACAATCGATTGCTGAACTCGATGTGTGGCGCTCTGCTTGGATCAACCTGGAAACTGATATCTCACCATCAAACCGCTGTCCCTACATACCCTACAGTCAGATCACTGCTGGACGGTGACGCCACTATCCTAATATTTCAGCTCCTCCTTTTAAATTAAGACGAAAGGGAGATTTGTTTGGTCGGTGGTGATTTTTAAATGAATAAATGAGTCCTTGGTATCAAACGTTTCCCTCCTCACACCAAACTGAAGTCCATGTGTCTATTTCTGGGCTGCAGCATCCACCGAAGCGTCGTCCAGGCATCCGCGTCCTTAGCTGATAGCCTTATCAGGACAGCGTGGCAATAACAGGTAAAGACATCAGTCCTCATCAAGAGGATGAAAAGACAGAGAAGAATGAAACTTGGGCTTGTTTAGGGCCCTGATGTGTGTGTGTGTGGGGGGGGGGCAGAGCGGGGGCTATTTGGTCAGCGATGATGTTTATTTCCAAAGTGCACCAACAACCTTTGGTGCCAATCAAGCTCTCCCTCCTCTTTTGTGTTGCAGCAGTAGATCCCAGCAGGGGTGGTTCCGGCCCAAATGTCTTGCTCTGTGTCAGCTGTCACAATGAATCACAAAGCATAAAGCTATACAGTTTTTTTTTTTTTTTTTTCCACGATTGGAGTTCTTGGGTGAGATCTGAGTGTAGTTGGTAATAATATATACAGAACCACAGACACTACTCACGAGCTGTCAATGATCAGGTTACAGGAGCGCGCTGACGTCTGTTTAAAGTGCTATTTTCAAACAATAGTGGGGAAACATCAAACATGCATGGAGGGATGGGTCCTGCTCGGCCCTGCGACGGGCCGCTTACCTTGGTCACCACGTTTTGCACCAGCCCGGTGTGCAGCTTGAACTTCCACTCGCTGCAGTTGCACTGCACGCCGTCCACGCCACTGTCGCTGCCGTAAGCTCCATTGTTGTTAACATGTTCCCCACGCGTGCCGTTGTTGGTCGGACGCTCCGACAACGCGGAGGGAGCCGCGGTGGGCGCGCTCACGTTCAAGCGCGGCTGAACGCACGTACTGTTTGGCTGATCGAGCAGGAAATTGTCAGAGAACTGGATGGCTCCAATTAATAACGCCGGGATCCATGTGAGCAGGATCAGCTGCTTCTGGTACCTCCCGAACCCCCCGAGGAACGGCAGGACGCACTGGTCGATACGCGTCAGCAGCCCCCGGCGTTGTGGTTTCGGGGGACACGAAGCCGTTCTCCGGTGGATGGCCCTCCGTTTCCATCTGCATCGCCACCATCTCGATCTCGCCGACAGACGAATCGCTGTGCTTAGCCGGGGCTGCAGCGCTACCCCCTGTCGACTCCATAATGCGTCCCCGCAGCGCCGGCGGTGAAAGACCCTGCGCAGTCTGTCACAGGAATTGAAATAAGGCGCACCTCTTTATCACCAGGAAGCACTTCCTTCTCCTGTCCGTCCCTGGAAAGCCGCGTCGGGCCGAATGCGGGTTTTCCGAAGCAGCGTAACCGCGCTCTGCGCTCCTAAAGCGGTGCGGCTCGCCGTGGGAAGCTATTGGCCCAGCATTCCCGTCGCCCGCGTTTCTCCGGCTGTCAGCACAGCCGGGGGAAGTGCGTCCTGTGAGAGCCACAGGTAACACACCTGCCCGGAGAGGCTGCTGCCGACTTAAGCTCAATATGGCCACCTGTGAGCACAGGTGATCCAGGCGGGGTGGAAATGCGCACTCTCCTTAGGAGACGCCGCATCAGCGCTGCCCCGGGGCCCCATCTGTTTACCTTAAGGATCAGCTCCTCTGTTTACACATTAACCGAAAACAACACGTGAAAATCAAACGACATCATCGACGTTTCATTCGAATCCGAAGTAAAACGAAAAATAATGTTAGAGCAGAGCGCACTCATGAATGGTGGCTCATGGCTTGTAATCATTCTCTTTTACCAAATTTTTATCTGATGCTTTGCGCAGAACATTCTAATGTATTTCTCTATAAATACATTTGCATTAACAAATAAAAAACAGTTTTAAATTAATTGTTCTGAGGTTGTTTTTTTAATTATTATTTCTGTTTTTTCAGTAATTCAGTGAGTTAAGGATCCTACTCAAGGTTTCTTCCTGTTAGAAGGGACTCTTTCTTGCCTGTTTATTCGAGGTCCTAGTGACTGACGGCTTAGTGCTGGTTGCCATGGTGATGATTATCTTAAATAGGCGTCCTTATGCCACATACTATATAACCTTATGTGTTGCTTCTAAAATGCAGGGAAAACCCGAATCCTATTTAAATAATTGTTGATTAATAGTAGTTTTAAAAATATCATCTTCCTCACGGGATCTAACGCGTCCTATCATCCATCCTTCAAACACTTGAACTTTGTTTTAGATTTCTTGCTCATATTTGCTGAGTGACAGAAGACTTTTCCACAGTAATATATCGTTATTTTGATTACGCTGTCAAGACTTGCTGTCTGCTGTATATAACGATTATTTTGAAGGATTTGATTGACTACTTAAATTGACTGAGCAATAGTAATGGCAAAAAAAATGCTCAGTATCTATGGAGTTGGATTTTAATGCAGTATTTTAACAACGAACCGAGGTAATTCTCAGTCCATCGTGTATTCAGCAATGCTTCGCCCTTCTGGACGTCCTGCGCAATTGCATTCGATTTTTAATGTTAAAATACGCGCAAACAAGCTTTAATATATGTATCACCTTCTCTATTGCCTGCACACGAAGATATTTGCTTTTCATTTCACTATTTGATTAAATATATGCCCTTTTGTTAACGTTCCTGTGGAACCAGCAGAGCAGCCAGGGGCCCCGACCCTTTCCTGTTGAACACTGCTGACCCCTGCAGGCAGACTGACGCAACAGCACTGCCTTCTTTTCAGTCTGCTTTAATCAAACTAATAATTAGATATAAAGGCTGGGAGAGCTTTACCGGACTGTAAAAAGTAGGGTTTTTTTTCCCAAATTATTGGCACGACATGTGTAAAATGTAATGCCACATTCTAAATTTTGTTGTCAGATTGAGTCACTTCTAAATAAAAAGTACTTTTCTCTCAGTTTGCTGTTAATGTACTGAGTGACAGGCAACAGTTAAACACACCTTAGTGCACTGGCTTATTTTTAATCTTGCTCCATTCTCTTCTAGAGTGTGTGTGCAGAATTTATCACGTGGTTGTGTGCCAACAGAAACCAGTTGACCCTTGTACTGAGACACTATCTCACCATGCTGGTTGTTATCATTCAAACCTACTTCGTACCCTCCCTAGCAACTACCTCAGGTTCATTCTGGACACACCCATCCGCAATGCTGGTGCATGTCTTTCTTTCTGTCTGTTTGTCTGTTTTATCGACAGACTGGTTACACATGACGGCGCACAGCTCAAACACAGAGGTGTGGCCCAGCTTTCACTCTGCATTGAGTCACCGAAAGGTGTTCAGCTGAAGGTGAGCAGAAGGCTCATACTTGTGCTTTCATCAGGAGAATGAGCGCAGTATCACACAGAAAATGATTCCAAAGTCCAAAAAAGAGAATCCAGTTACCTGATTTACAGGGGTAATTGCCATCTTAGATAAGCAATACAAGTGGGCTAAATGAAAAAGACGCCGCAAAGATAGACAATCTGGCAGAAAGACTGTTAAAAGTTTATCTTTATGATAAGCAGCTACCTGGAAAAAGAAAGCAGTTGACTCAAAAAAGTTTTTTTTTTTTCTCTTCAAATTGTTTCAACCCTTGCAGGACTGTTTTTGTCCCTAGTTAGGTCAAGGATGAAGGGTTTTTTTCTCTGCAATATTCAGAGGATTTCAGGGGTTTTAAGTAGGCGTCCCAGGGATGTCCCTGTCTACCTTCAACCCGTTTTACACAGAATCAGAGTATCCTCCAAAGTGGTGGAAGAGTGCAGCTGGGAAACACAACATCAATGCGCTCACACACAGACGCACACACCATAATTATGCAACACAATGACACCTCAGTTAGTCAGTAAACCAGCTGTGCTTGTGTGTTTGGTGATGTCTAAGTCTGGAGATGATATCACACACAGGTGCGGCTGTAGGTCAGTTTCACCATTGTCAAGAGTTAAATCACTCGTCAGTGTAGCCGTTCCAGACTCTCTGTTTTCACTTTGTTTTGGTTTGTGCGTCCAGATAGGTGTGTATTAAACTGACAGGTTCACTGATCACCGGTTTGCAGAGGTAAGTGCACCAGTGATCTTGAGTCCAGAAGGCAAACCATCAGATTAAACATTTACCTCCCAGATGCGGGAAAGTGCTTCTCTTTGTGTACTCTTGCGCACATAGTGCAAAAAAACCCAAAGAAACAAAAAAACAACCCAAGAAAAGGAATAGCTGAAGATTGGAGGCTGACAGGTCAGAGGGAGGATCGAGCTGTTCCAGTAAATGACAGACAAGCATCAGTAAATGATACAAACGCTGTGTGGGTTATTTGCCACACCTCACTTTGACTGTTCTGACACAGAAAAATTCCTAAAGTGGAGGGAGAAAAAACTGATAACACACCACTCAACATTCTCTTCAAATGACTTAGTGGATGTGGTGTCAGAGGTTCACACGAGACCAAACAGTCTCTGTTCTGGTTTCAGTTCGACTGAACTGGCACCTAATGAAACGGCTTCACTGTCCCTCTCTCCGCCCGCCCCAAACAACCGCCTGGTATGTCAGCGGGCTATTAGACATGATTTCTACATGCTCTGTCTTGCAGTTTTAAAAATTAAACAAAGCTGTGCATCAAGGGTGTGGTGTGCACGCTCTTTTGGGTGTGCTTCATGTGCAAAGCATGCCTTTCAAGAACATATTATGATAGCTGACCGTTAGCACACGTGTGTGTGTGTGTGTGTGTGTGTGTGTGTATAACCATACATACCAAATAACTTATGTCAACACTTCTAGATGCGTTCAGGGAGTTTGAATTCTTAAGAATGGAGGGAAGATTCCAGTCTGGGGCGTGGGCTCCAAGGAGCTGTCGGTTCAGTTCCTGTCTTTGTCCTGAGCTGCTGGGTTTTATGTCCAGTTTAGGGTGAAAACACCAAAAGTCACAGTGTCTCATCCACTTTTTAAAAGTAATTAATGTTATCATCATCATCATAGTCTCTTTTTTTTTTGGTAAACTAACCACTGTCATGACCTTTCCCAGTCCTGGTCTACCAATTAACATATAGTCACATCACATTTTCCCCACTGATCTCATGTATGTTCTGCATGTTTAGATTTCAGTGACGATTTTATTTCCATAGATTAGCCAGGAAAAAAAACCAAAAAAAACCTCCTGCTTGTGTTTTCACACATTGTTCTTAAAAAACAAAACCGCCAGCCAAGCCCAGACTGTTGCATACATTCGGAATTTGGCCAAGGAAAAAAAAGGAAAGGAAAAAAAAAAAAAGAAAGGGAAAACGGGGGCTAACGTGACTGATTTTGCAGAATTCATGAAGCCGTGTGAAATGGGCGTCTGATCAACAGCAAGGTGTGGTTTCTCTGCAAACGCGTCCAGCTTCCGTCTGTTCACACACTGCGGACCTTTATCTGCGCAACAGGCGACGCGGATGAGGGAGCCCTGCCTTCTGCGCGGGCTCGCTGAAAAACTCTTCTTTTCCAGTACCAAACCTTCTCCGTAAACATGAGCCTGTACGGCTCCAATCCCAAACTGGCCACCTTCGTCCCCAGGAGCGGTTCCCGACAGGACCTGTCGAGTGGGAGCTTTCGGAACGACTTGCTGGTCGGTGGGAACGGCTTCCATGAGGACTTCCAGGCGGCGGACGGCGGCGGATACACCTACTCCACCTCCTTCTCCCGGACCTCCATGCACGGCGGGGTGCAGAGGGGCAGCATGGGTGTGAGCCCCGGAGGTGCAATGAGGTACAAATTAGAAGTAGAATTTAAATGAAACCCGAAATTATCGGACCGGTTGCGCTCACTGCTGCGTTCAAGTGTCCTTGAATGTTTCGGTTAAAAAAAAAAGTGAATTGTTTAAAAACAAAAACAAACAAACAAAAAACTCGCTCAAACTTATGGTTGTTATTATTTTTTAATGGCGTTTGTATGAAGGACACACGCGTTTTTTGTGTTTCAGGAAGTTAACTTCTTTCTCTTTCACAAGGTGTTGAGCAGGTTCCAGACTAGCTCGACACCATTAGAAAACAAGTGCCAGAGCTACTGGGAAAACTGGGCCGGTCAAAAAAAACCAACATAACTGGCGTCGTTTGTCGAAGTTTGCCAAATGCGTGTATTGAAGTGTTCACATTTTTAAGTATTCACTCATTCGCTGGTCTGTTGCGCAAGACAATGAATTAGGTGGACAATACTTCAGCACACACCTTAAACGCCCCCCGCCCGACGGGGGCGTATTATTACGCGTCAAAACTCGTAGTTGCACCGTCTGTGTAACATAAATCTCACCTTTGCAATAACATTTATTATTTTCAATAGAAATAAATGAAGGACACGTGTTCAGTGAATATAAGAGCTTCATTTTGCTCCATAAAGGAAAAGCATTTTGCAAATACATGCAAAGAGGGCTTGAATGCAGCTTAAAGAAATCACGTAATGTTTGTATCTCGCTGTCCTTTTTTCCCCTTTATTTTTTTGTGTTTTATGTATATTTTTTTGGAAATACATTATTTTACTAGTACGGTATGCATCATTATCCTCATACCCAGCTGTTTCTTTCACATGCAGCATGCAAGCTGTCGAGCAGAAAACTATGCTTCTCACAAACCAGTGCCATGAATACCTGCAGCGAGCAAAGATGATCCTGCAGACGGTGAGTCATGCGCCTAAATAACACAACCTCAGATGACAAGTTTAAAACAGTTATTAGAATAATAAACATCATTGTGTTTAGCTGTGAAGCACTTGATGTGGTTAATTAGGTTTATTCTGTCTCCTGACCTAATTAAATTGAGTTGATGGGAAAAACACCACCAGTGTCGGGAGCTGAGTGTATGTATTGTGTGGTTTTACAGGGGGGCCCTGCAATGGAGGCGGAAAAGATGTTGATGCTGGCTGCAGAATCCCTGGAGCAGCTGAAGGGATATAGCAGAGAGCTGCAGCAACTGCGTATTCCCACAGACATCGGCAGAAAGTGAGACAGGAAGCTGCATGCGCCTCTTTCCCAAATGTAGTTTGGGTTATGTATTAGTCTGTTCATTCATGACTGTGCAAACACATGAGTATTCCTGCCTGCAGCGTAACTCACTGTAAATATGAGCGCGCTAAAACATCAATATTTGAGCATCATCTGAATTTTAGTTTAAAACCCATCCGGGCCGTGTGCAGGTTGACTCACACACATTCTCATTGTTCTGCCGTGCCCGGATCAGCTCTTTAAAGTTGAAGATTACAGCAAGGCTTCTCTAAAATGAAAAAAAAAAAAAAAAGCTTTCTCTTTTTGTGCAACTGTGCAGCGTGGAACGCCTGCAGCACATGTACGCTGTTGTTCAGCAGCAGTTAATGGGCGGCATGACCACCAGGCGCCTCCGCGGCAGCGGGAGCTCTCTGGACGGAGGCAGGATCTTCAACGATGCCGTTGCCTGGATCTCCCAACAGAAGGTGAGAGGACCTTATAAAGACCCTCCAGGTGTGTCGTTCGTAATGGCTATTTGAGAGTTTTTGATCAGACAGTTATAGCAGAAGAAGAGACGTCAGCTGGAGGCTTGAGTGGTGCACTGTGGAACAAAAGACTCCCCCACAAATCATTAGCATTTAGAATTTACAGATTTACAGTAATTTAGTAGCTTTAAACATCACAGACCCCACCCTCTTCTGTCTGCACAACATCAGTGATGTGTTTAGGGAATAATAAGAGTTCATTGCCATGTCTGGGGTTTTTTTTTTGGAATTATGTTAGCAGTACTTTTGCTTTGGAAATTGGACATTTCCCAGAAATCTCTGCCGTTTTAGTGTAATTCTTGTGCACTTTGCTCTTGGGACATTTCTACACTTCGGTCACAAAGTGACCAACACACTAATTAATCCTAGAAGATCCGAGAGGTGGAGGGCGATGCACTTACCTTATCACTTATTCTGACCTTCTGTAACTGGAACCATTTGGTCACGCTGTGTAAACCTGATCCGTGAGTGAAAGAAAAGGCTGAGGGAGGTGCAGGCAGGCCTGAAACAAAGAAAGCTTTTGGAGAAAGAAAATGGAGGGGGTGGGGGTGGGGGGGACTGAGGCAAATAAGGGTGCTGTGGAAGCAGAAAGAAAAAGTAAAAGTGAAGGAGTGTGAAATCTAGCACCGTCCACTGACTCCATCATTATGTCACAGCACATTTCTTTCTTCTTAATCCTCCTTTTCACAAAAAACCCACTCAATTAGCATTCCAGAATTGTTTCATATACCTCCTTTTATTTGATGTGGCAAAAAAAATAAAATCATAGCATTGGTGCATAAGTTGCGCTGAAACTTTTGAGGACTCTGGTTGTGCTGCCGTGTCTTTTAACGGCCATCTTGTGAGTTCCAGATGAGCAACCATCAAGGAAAAGGGAGTGGTGTCAGAACAAAAGCCCTGAGAGAAAGAGAGAAATGGTTACAAACCAGGGCCTGACCAGAGCTGATTTACTGCCAGAGTTCTTATCTGAGCTTCAGGCTGTAAACAAGAGGGGCTGGCTGGGGCGAATTCCTGCATGCGTTCCTGGTCTCATACTGACATCTACAGGTGAAAAAAGAGAACCATGTAAAAGTCAGCGATGAACGTTAAAAAGAGAAGAATTTCAGTCAGAAACACAAAAGCCCCATTGTATATTTATCACAAAAAGCTTAAAAATATATATTGTAGTAAAAAATGTTTTATAATTCCTATTATTTTGTTTGAGATCTCCATATGAACATGCCTATGAGTTTAATTTGAATGTGCTAAAAAAGTAGTCAGATGTGAAAGCTCTCCTAATTTGAAGTCTAATCTATCACCATCCTATCCTCGCTTGTATCTGCAGCGGATGATCGAGATGGCTCCATGGGGCGAGGACTCCCTCTCTATCGAAAAGCAGATCATGAGCCACAACCGCACCCACAGCTCTCTCCAGAGGAGCCAGGAAGTAGATCGTGCCAGAGATGAGCTTGTAAGTGGCCTAATTAGTGTTTGTGTTGGTTAAAAAAGATTGTGGTTTGCAAAATTCTTGTTTTTTTCCTTTTAGAATTCTAAGGGAGATAGGTACAACCTTTCCATTTTGGAACAAGAATGGGACAGTCTGCAGGTAGAACCATTACAGCCTTACACAGTGTTGGTAGTAGGGACTATCATTCATAAATGTGTCTCATCTGTCTCAGAAAATGTCCCACAATCGCGTGAGTCAACTACGCGAGCTTCAGAGCATCATCGAGGAAATCTCAAGAGCCATCATGTGGGTGAACGAGCGAGAGGAAGAGGAGCTGGTGTTTGACTGGGGAGACAAAAACATCGACCAGTATATTCCCAGAAAGCAGGAGAGCTACTCTGTAAGGCTGAACTCTCACTTTAGGAATGGGATGTTATGCAAAACCCTTGGCTATTGGCATCCTCAGTCTAAATTCCTCTGTTTTCATGTCTCGACAGGGCCTAATGAGGGATTTGGAGGAGAAAGAAAAAGAACTGAACAAGCTCAAACTAAAAGCAGATGGTCTCTTGAGCAACAACCACCCTGCTTCAGATAAAATTCAAGTAAAATATATTGTTTTTGTGGCTGGCGTAAGCGATAAACATTCTGCCCGTCTGACACTGCTAATTCTCTGTGCTTCTCCAGGCCTACATGGACACCTTACAGACGCAGTGGAGTTGGCTCCTCCAGATCACCAAGTGCATTCATGTTCATCTGAAGGAGAATGCTGCCTACAGCCAAGTAAGTGCCCCCTCCCCCCCCCGACACACACACACACACATTTGCTTTTGTGCACATAGAACCAGATGAACACTTTGGTTTCTGCCTCCTCCAGTTTTTCAAGGAGGCTAATGAGACGTACACAAAGCTGCAGAAGGAGCACGAGTCGGTTCGAAGCAAATTCACCTGCAACAAGAACACCCCGCTGGAAAACCTTGTTGACCTTTTGAAAAACCTAGAGGTATGGAAGTCGGGGACGAAAGTATTTCTCTGCCTTAAGTGTATCACTGCTCACTGCTGTGTTTTGGGTATTGAGGAGGCTTGTAGAACAGAGCCAAAAACAAAGGGGGAAGGTTGTTATATGGGCCAGGAATGTGGTCAGTGGGTTAGACCTTTCCTGCCAGTAATAGTTTATGTCTCAGATACACTCGTTCATTCATTTGGTCCTTCCCTGGCCCATCTTGGGCCTTGCCACCGCGTTTCATGAAAATTAGATTTTTGTTCTTCCTTCTGGAATGCTGACAGACCACAGACTGGACCAAAAAAACAACCCCCTTGGTAGAGAGCAATTTGTACCGTATGTCCGACTCGGGCTTGTGGATTATGTCGAGGCTCCGAGTCTGAACGAGAGCTGCCAGCAGATATCAGCACAGATTTCTTTTTCCATTGTTGCAGAAAGAGAATGAGCGGATCATGGAGAACAAAAGACAGGTCCAGAGTCTGGTCAACAAATCCAAGACAATCGTCAGGCTGATACCTCGCAACCCGGAGGAGAAGAGCAGCAGCCCCATCATAGTCCAGGCCTTATGTGACTTTAAACAAGACCAGGTGAGACGCATGCTTTTGTCCACAGCCAACAGTACAACAGTACACACAGGTGATGTAAACTGTTTTTATTCTTCTCTCTGTCTGTTTTGCAGAAAGGTATTCTAAAAGGAAACGAGGGCATTCTGAAGGATAACTCACAGCGCAGCAAGTGGCTTGTGACGGGACCTGGAGGTCTGGATATGATGATTCCCTCCGTGTGTCTGTTGATCCCCCCTCCGAACCCACTCAGCATCGGCCTCGCCAACAAGTAGGAAGCTGTTGCGGACAGCATACATCTCGTTTCGGTTGAAGTAGTGAGACAAACATCAAGTCGTATTTAAACAAACCAAATCTTTTGCCTTGTCACAGAAACGAGCAGTATTATGAGGCAATCATGAGCATCTGGAACCAGCTGTACATTAACATCAAGAGCCTCATCTCATGGCAGTATTGCCTGAAAGACATCAGTTACATCAGCTCCCTCACTGTCAGCATGGTGAGCTCTCCGCTAGAAGAGTCGTCTTGTGTAATGTGGTTGGGTTTGAAATGCTGTCTGTCAGCAAATACAGTATTTTTCTGTCTAATCTGATCCGTCTCCACTGTCTGGCAGCTGTCCAAGATGCGTCCCGAGGAGTACCGCAGTATCATCAAAAGACTGGAGACCCACTACCAAGAGTTCCTGCGTACCAGCCAGGGCTCTGAAATGTTTGGGGAAGAGGACAAAAAGACTATCCAGGGCCAATTTGATACGGCTCAGAACCACTATGACACGCTGATTATCCAGCTGCCGACCTACCGTGAGTGAAAATGTCTTCAGTTGTCGTTAGTTACAAATACCCTGGTACTTTTTTTAACAATAAGTTGATGTTTTTGCTCTAATTTTCCTTCAACTGATGTAGGAGAGGAGGAGGTAAAACCTGACACCAAGCCCCCTCTTTCATCCAGCTCGACCTTAAGTCTGACGCTGCTCAACAGTCTGCAAGAGCTTCGCCGCAGACTCGAGCTGGCCGAGTCTGGCCTCACCAGTCATCTTCACATAACCCTGGGGGAAAACAGTGTGCACGAGTGCACCGTGCACATCCAGAGGCTCCAGGTTTGTCATTAATTAAAAAAAAATTGCTCAGGTAGTCGTTTACGTGTGACCTATTTAGTGATTTATGAATTTGTTTGTGTCTAGGCTCTGCATCAAGAGTTGGACTCCATTCATGATGACTATCTGCAAGTAAAAGAAAGGATTAAGAAGAAGCTGGACGGGCTGCCACCTGATTCTGAACAAGCCAAGTTCCTCCAGACTGAATTGGAAATCATCAACAAAAAATTGTTGTTGCTCCAGAGCCTCAAACAGGTTTACTTGCAGAGGTAATTTGTTTTAATCCATTGAACTACAGCAGGAATAAAGCAAGGCAAAGAACATTTTTTTACATTGTCTTTTTAACAGACTGGCAGCGCTCAAATCCTTGCTTCACAACCTTCTCCAAGCTGAAGATATAGTTAAAGTCAACGAAGCACGTTTGACAGAGAAGGAAACGAGCTCACTAGATCTCAAAGAGTTGGCAAACTATCGGAGCACTCTAAAGGTTTGTCACACTTCTATCTACTGTTAAAGTATGAGACAATATACACTTATTTTTGTCTTGTTATCACCTCGAGGTATACAACACATTTATTAGGATTTATCTATATGTGATTATATACGATATGTTATATATATGTGATTTTATACTTTTTATTTTCCTATTAGCAAATGAAAAGTGACCTGGATCAAAAAAGAGACCTGCTGACCGCTCTGGAGTCTGACCTGGCTAAAGCGGTGCACTGGAATGGTCAGATCTCCGAGTCTTTCCACAAGTGTGACATCGACCTGTCCAAGTACTCGGAGCTGGTGGGTCAGCTGTCTGACCGCTGGCGTCGTATCCAAACTCAGATAGACAGCAGGTAGGTTAGATATTTTTCCGATGCATCCACAATGGGAAATATGTTTAAAATACCCCCTCTCTCCCACGCTTTCCTTCCCAGGCTGTGGGATTTGGAAAAACAAGAGAAGCAACTGGATCATTATCAGCAGAGCAGCACTTCCCTGGAACAGTGGATTGACAATGCCAGGAAGCGCCAGGACACCCTCCAAATAGCAAAATTTACTGACATCCAGACTTTAATGGATCACCTCAACCAACAGAAGGCATGCTACAGTTTTAAACTAATAAGAATAACTAGAATATTATATTAATGTTTTAGAAAGTGCACTTACATGAATGTCTGATGAAATCAGAATTTAACAACAGTATGTTGGTGCAGGCACTTCACACAGAAATTAAAGGAAAGAAGGAGAAAGTGGAGGACATGCAGAAAACTGCAGATACCTGTGCTTCCTCCATCAAGGTGCCGTATTTTGTTAACACTTTACCTGTTTAGGTTTGACACTTTTTTTTCAGCCTGGTGCTGCCCAAAACAATAGGGTGACCCACTGTTGTATTTTTCAGGACTATGAGCTGCAGTTGGCTTCCTACAGCTCTGGCCTGGAAACTCTGCTTAAAATTCCCATCAAGAGAACAATGCTTCAGTCTCCGGCCTCTGTTGTCAGACACGAGGTATGAGACCCATCAGCTATTAATTTCTTTTCAAAGCACATCCACGACAACACATTTGAAACAAACATATTGGATTCATTGTTTAGCACTGTCTTGAATCATTTTAATTTTTAAAACGGTATTTCATTTATTTGAACTCTACCAGGTGGCTGGCCTCCAGTCTCAGTACATCGAACTCCTGACCCGATCCAGTGACTACTATAAGTTCCTCGGAGAGCTCCTCAAGAACATGGAAGAACTGAAAGTATGTGTTGAACCTGGTGGTAGAGATCTACATCAGTAATGTTTTTTTATGCAGAAAGAATTTGATACCCAAATGGTAATGCATGTTTTTTTTAACAATGCTAAGTCTAGTATTGTTTTTCCCCTATTTGCTCTTCTCAGATTAGAAACACCAAGATCGAGATGTTGGAGGAACAGCTCAGGCTTCTAAAGGATGAAACTAAGGATCGTGACCAGAAAAACAAGTCTCTGGAGGACGCTTTGGCACGCTACAAGCTTGAGCTCTCACAATCAAAAGAACAGCTTTTTTCTTTGGAGGAAGTGAAAAGAACCACTGTATTGCAGGCAAATGCTACCAAAGAGAGTCTGGACAGTACACACAACCAGCTCCAAGACCTGAACGACCAGCTGACACGCATTAAATACCAACTGGAGGAGGAAAAAAGGAAAAAAAGGTTGGCAGAAGAGCGCTATAACAGCCAGCAAGAAGAGTATGAGGCGGCTGTTCGCCGCAGACAAAAGGAGCTAGAAGAGCTTAACTGGATGAAAATTGACTTGGAAAAATCAGTAAAAGACAAAGAACGGGAACTGGAGAGGATGAAGTTATTGCTAGAGGAGGAAGCAACACGTCGCCGGAACGCTGAATCGGACATTTCCAAGGTAAGAGCACAGTGCAGCCAGGAGATTAGTCAGCTTAAGCAGACCTACGAAACCCAAATCCACGTTACCAAGACCACAATCCTGAAAGCATCACAGCAGAAAGAAGAGGATATAACAGAGGTGAAACTGCAAGTTGACAGATTAACTGCTGAGAAGAGAGATCTAGAGGAGGAGCTGAGGAGGCTGAAGCAGTCGATGGCCCTTGCAGAGATGCACAAAACAAAAGCAGAGCAAGAAGCCAGCCAGCAGAGGGCATCAGTCACACAGGAGACGAGGATCCGCACTGAACTGGAGGTCCAGCTTAGGACACTGAAGCAGCAGAGAGGTGATGATGAACTCAAACTATCGGAGGCTAATAAATACAAGCAGGAACTGTCCAGACAGATTAGCATACTCACGTTTAATCTGGAGGAGGAGGGAAAGAAGAGGAGAGCTCTTGAACTGGAAATCAGTCACGTGAAGCAGGCTGAGGCAGAACTGAAGTCAAAGAATGCCTCCTACCTGGAGGCGATTAACAAGCTGAAAGTGTCTGAGCAGGAGATCCGCATAACCAAAATAGAGCTGGAGAAGCAAGCAAGTGAGAAAACCAAAGCTGAGCAGGGTTCGATCAGACTGCAGAGCCGCATCCGGGAACTCCAATGCTCTTTGGATGGAACGGAAGCTGAGCTGGAGAAACAAAAGAAGGCAGCCCAGGAAGAGTTCACACGCAGAAAGAGAATCGAGGCAGAATTGGAGAGGATGACACAGACATGCAAGGAGCACACCACTACAATCACCCAATTAAAATCGGTTCAGGTGGAGATTTCAAATTCTGAAAGGAAGTATGGGCAGGACATCGCTGCCCTCCAGGATGCACTGGACAAGAGCGTAAGGGAGCATAAAGTCACCAAGCAAGAGCTGGCAGCCAGCTACCGCAGAAGTGAGAGGGGTTAAACAGAAGCTCCTGCAGGAACAAGCGCGGATTTTTGAGCTTAACCAGCGAAATGAGACCTTGTACAAGACCATCGAGGAGAAGAGCCGCCAGCTGAACGAGTACACCTCAGAGACTGAAACTCTTAAGAATGCTGACGCAGAACCTGACCAAGGAAAGGCTGAGGCTGGAAGAGGAGCTGAGGGTGGTTAGGCAGGAAAGAGACAACCTGAAGCTTAGCCAAGACTCTGTGGATGAAGAAAGCGCCACTCAGATTTCAGAGCTCCATATCCAGCTTCAGAATAGCACCAGGAGGACTGCGGAGTTCCAGGCCCTCGTCAATGACCTGACCAAGGAGAGAGAAAAGCTTATAAAGGAAATAGAAAAAATCCAAACGCAATCGATCGAGGTATTTTTGATTGAACCAAAGGGCCATTTACACGCTATATACTTTGTAACTCATTTCTGCTTTTGCGTAAATGATCTTGGGTACATAAAAAGAGAGCCAAAGTAGCCCTGCAGCGCAGGTGTCGCATGGTTTAGAGAAACCTTGCATGAAATTTAACACTTTTTTTTTTTTCAATTTTATAAAAAAATTAATACATGAAACTGATAAACACCTAATAGGGGTAAAAAAAACAGTCTTTTAAAGTACACACTTACATACATAATTGGTTAGTCCAGTCAAAAAGTAAAAATCAACAGACACCTGACCTCAGAAATTAGGAATTATTTTTAAACACTGTATTTGTCAAAGTTGTACAACATAATGATAAGGACACACTGACTTATGTGTTGAAAAGGAATCACATTAATACACTTTGTATCTGCACGCCTGGACTGATGATTCTGCTTGTCTCTTTCTCCACAGACGTCCATGATGGCACAGGAGTCCCAAAGTCATTACAATGAACTGGTGCTGGAGAGGGACAGCCTGCTCTCCAAGCTTAAATTGCTCGAGCAGGACAAGTCTCGTCATCAGCGTCTCGAGGATGAGCTCACGCGCATCAAAGTCACACTGGAGACTGAGATTCGCAACAAACAACGCCTGCAGGATGAAAAGAATGCGATCCACAAGGACCTTAGCCACCTGAAGAACCAGTTTGAGCTGAGAGAGAGGGAGATTAGACAGTGTAATTCAGACAAGGACAAGGCCGGACGAGACAACCTTTCCCTGAAAAATGAAATTGAGAAGCTCGTGAGGGAGTTGAAAACAGTTGAGGAACGATACAAGAGCCGCCTGTTGATCTCTGAGAAGGAGGCGTCTGACCTGGCCCTGAAGAGAGATGCGCTTGAGAGAGAAATACAAAGGCTTCGGCAGAGACCTGCCAACATGAGTAAGCAGACCCAGACAAATGAGAAGATACCATCAGTCGATCCATCCAAGCTGTTGTTTGACGGGGTGCGTCGCAAAGTCACTGCACACCAGCTTTGTGACTGTGGTGTAATCACCAAAGCCACTCTGGAGCAACTTTTAACTGGAAGGAAGACAGTCGATGAGGTAGCTGTGGACATCCAGCTGTATCTGAAAGGTACTGGCATCATCGCAGGCATGGTGACACGTTCACACGGCAAAATGCCATTCACTGAGGCCAAAAATAACAATCTCCTCACCCCAGAGAGTGCTCTCAAGCTTCTAGAAGCTCAAGCAGCAACAGGCTATATAGTAGACCCAGAATTTAATGAGAGGATGTCTGTGGATGCTGCTTGTTCTAGAGGCATCGTCGACACTGAAGACAGGGACACCCTGGTCACTGCTGAAGCTGCTTGTACTGGCTTCAAGGATCCATACACTGGCAAAGTGTTGTCTGTAGGTCAGGCTTGCAAACAAGGTCGCATTAACAAAGACACAGCCATTCGTCTGCTGCAGGCTCAAGAGTCTGTCGGAGGCATCCTGGATCCTGTTTTGAGTGTGTTTCTCCCGAAAGATCAGGCTTTAGACCGCACTCTTATTGATGAGGAGCTGTACACAGCACTGACCAAAAAACCTACCTGCTACCTGGATCCAGCAACAGGAGAGAAAATAACCTATTCTGATCTCAGGAAGATATGTACAGTTGATTTGGTCAGTGGGTTGCTTCTGCTCTCTGCTCCAGAAAAGGCAATGACAGTGAAGGGTCTCCGTGGAAATGTCCCTGTTAAAGAGCTCGTTGCCTCTGGCCTGCTGGATGAAACTGACTCACAGAAACTCTCCAGTAAAGAAATAGAAGAAAAACTGAAGTCCTATCTATATGGCAGCACCTGCATTGCAGGAATCTATGATGAAGTCAAGGATAGGATAATGCCTTTCTATCAGGCAATGAAAGAAGGACTGCTTATGAGAGGAACCACCCTCGAGCTTCTTGAGGCCCAAGCAGCTTCTGGCTTTATTGTTGATCCAGTCAACAATGTCTTCCTGACAGTGGAAGAGGCTTCAAAGAAAGGCCTGATAGGACACGAGTTTAAAAATAAGCTCTTGTCTGCAGAAAAGGCAGTAACTGGATACAAAGACCCAGAAACAGGAAAGATAATCTCCCTTTTCCAGGCTATTGAGAAAGATCTTGTTGAAAAAGGTCACGGAATCCGCCTTCTTGAGGCCCAAATTGCCAGTGGTGGGATTATTGACCCCAAAGAGAGTCACCGTATTGATGTTTCTGTTGCCTATAAAAGAGGATATTTTGATGAGGAGATGAATGAGATCCTAAGTTATGAAGGAGATGACACAAAGGGATTTTTTGACCCTAATACACAAGAGAATCTGACATATCTTCAGCTGAAGGAGAGGTGCATCACCAGTCCAAAAACAGGCTTAGTGCTCCTACCCCTGAAAGACAAAAAAAAGATCCAGAAATCAGAAGAGAGCCGATCCAATGTCCTTCGCAAGCGACGAGTTGTGATTGTTGACCCAGACACTGGGCTAGAAATGTCAGTGAGGGAGGCCTACCACAAAGAACTAATCGACTACGACACCTTCCTTGATTTGTCTGAGCAAGAGTGTGAATGGGAGGAAATAACTATCAAGGGTTCAGATGGCACTACGCGCTTGGTGGTAGTGGACAGGAAAACAGGAACCCAGTATGACGTCAAGGACTGTCTGGAACGAGGCATCGTTGACCAGAAGTCTTTCGACCAGTATCGGGCCGGGACGATTACCTTGACTCAGTTTGCCGATCAGATTACCCACAAAACCAGCACCACCGAGTTGACCATTGCAGCCAGCAATGTTGAGGACATGGCCACCTGCAGCAGCCCCACACAGCTCACTCCGTCTTCTCCCACCGTCCGCAAACGCTTCAGCAGCATTTCTATCACTGTGTCCCCACCTGAAATGTTTGACGACCACAGCCCCGTGGCAGCTATTTTTGACACCGAGACCCTGGAGAAAATAACAATTACCGAAGGCCTCCGTAGAGGCATTGTTGACACTCTTACAGCACAGAGGTTACTAGAGGCCCAGGCATGCACAGGGGGTCTCATCAACCCTTCCACGAGTGAGAGGCTCTCACTGCAGGACGCTGTTCATCAGGGCATCATCGACGAGAGCATGGCCAGCAAGCTGAAACCTGCCCAGAAGGCCTCCGCTGGTTTTGAGGATGTAAAGATCAAAAGAAAGATGTCTGTTGCAGAGGCAGTGAAGGAGGCATGGCTACCTTATGAAGCTGGGCAGAGATTTTTGGAGTTTCAGTACCTGACAGGAGGCTTAATAGAACCCGGAAGCGGACAGCGCATTAGCATTGAGGAGGCTATTCGCAGAGGCTGGCTCGATGGTCAGGGTGCCCAGAAACTTCAAGATACACGGAACCACCAGAAGAATCTCACCTGTCCCAAAACAAAACTAAAGATCTCCTACAAAGAAGCCATGGATGGCTGCATGGTGGAGGAAAGCAATGGCATGAAGATGCTGCAGGCCTCCTCGGTATCCTCCAAAGGAATCAGCAGCCCTTATAATGTTTCCAACCCAGGATCTCGCTCTGGGTCCAGGGCTGGTTCTCTTGCTGGCTCCAGGAATGGATCTCGTAGAGGCAGCGTAGATTACTCCTCCACTTACACCTACAGCTTCTCCTCCAGTAGCACAACTTACAACTCTAATACTCACACTTAATACACTACAAAAAAAATAGCAGCGTCTTTATAGTTTGCTTTAAATATTTTTTCTGCTAGAATTTTAGAGGCTACTTTAATGTTGAATCTAATTTTACGTTTTCATTCATTTAATGTTTGGGTGTTCTGTATCAAAGGTTCTAGCATAAATAATACTGTAATAATGAAAAATGTGGAATGAAAATAATATTTGTCACAACAAACATTTTTTAGAATTTGTCATACATATTGATGATGGCTGTAGCAATTTGTTTTTCTTCTTAGTTTTGTTACTTCAGTTCTGCTTGATGTAGAAAATAAAGTTTGGTTTGGAATATTTGACAAAATCACCATAACTGCTACTAACATAATTAAAAATAAAGTTTTCGTAACAAATTGAGTTGCCTCGTTGAATTCTTCTTTTCTAATCTCGTTGCATTGTGATTGACATTTATTGATATTACATTATTGCAACATTAAATCTCTGCAGCGTATAAACTCATTCACTTAAGCAAAATTATGCTTAAAACATTCAACTAATGGCTGATTTTTTTTAAAAAAAATTGTAGTTGCGTATTCTGGGGCTGAACTACTGCGTCTTCCCGTGGAGCGCTGTCGGGGAGGGGGCGCCGGCCGGAGGAAGTGTGCGTGTGAGGGGAGAAAAGAGCGAGAACAAATGGAGGAGAGACGGAGGGAGGAGGCCAGGGAGAGGGGAGGCGCGGTGTAAAGGGGGAGGGAACCGGGGGGAGACGACGCTGGCTGGCGGCGCAGTGGGAGGACAAACCCATGCCAGGACTTGCGGCGGCGTCGGCAGCCCCGAAGGAGAGAAGTGCGTTGGGGGTCCCGAGCGGGAGAGCCAGGCAGGACGACCGCGTCTGGATCCGCAGCAGAGGCTAGATTAACTCCTCCGGAAGGTCCGAAAAGAAGTCCCCGAAGTTCCCGAGGACGGTCCGGGACGGCGTGAACTCGGCCGGTCACAACCAGAGATTCCAGCAGAGGAAGAGGAGGATGAGGCTGTCCGGCTGCGTTCAGCCCGTGTGAAGAGGCTCTTTAACCAGGACTCTTTCCCTCCCAGCGGCGCTGACGCACAGCAACAAACAGACCGCACACTCGCTTTCTGCTTGAAAAGGTACGTTTTCTGCTTGTTTTCTGCGTAGGAAAGCAGTGTTTTTTCCTTTCTTTTCTGCAGAAAGTTGTTGATGGTAGGCTCGGTCCTCCTTTAAACTCAGGATCAGCCTTTCTGCGGCGCCGCGCCTCTTAACCCCAACCTCCCCCCGCGTCCTTTCCTCCATGCCCGGGCCCAGTTTCTGATTTAAAGCTCGGAACAGGGCACAGCTCTCTGTAGGCTGTTTGCTTTGGCTCTGAACCCAATAAAACCGTGTGTGTGTGTGTGTGTGGGTGTGTGTAAGAGAGTCTCTTCCTGCAGCCACTCTGTGAAAGGAGTCATTCTACCTCAACAAGAAGTGCTTTTTCCTGAAGATTGTTCCCTGGGCCACAGCCTCAAGTCTGACCTGGGCTTGTTGAGTCTTTAAACAGGATGACCTTTAATTTTGGGTTTCTGATTACTGTGGGCTATAATGTTCAAGGGACCTTTTTTGTTTAATATAATGTGAACCATATGGGGTCATTCCTGCAGGAGGCTATCAGACTTGTGTATGTTTTGTGACATGATGGAAACAATCAGAAAAACTTGAACTTTTCTCTCCGGGCTCTAGCTGCCGCTCGATATTTCCTCCCCACGGGCATCCTCGCATCACGGCAGTCCTCCGCCCAGATTTCAGGCCCACTCTTTCCCCCGCTTAGGAAACTAGGCACACACCTGCATTTACACCCACCCACACACCTTTCTTTCAAGCCTCATAAACCAGGCAGGTTGTTCTGAGCGTCGAGCGGACTGAGCTCTTTCAAGATTAGCTTTAATTACAGACCCAACAGGGTAGGAGAAATGTTCCCAAACTGCCAATTATAGCTGTTTTTGGTGGTTCTGTTTCGAGGGTAGAAGCATCTAAACAATATCTGGATCTGGAGGCTGCAAAATACACACATCACAGTGTTTTCCCCCACCTATTACACAAGGACCAGGCTGCTGGTGATGGTGTGGTTTGGACAGGTGGGTTGGCACAGAGTCCGGATTGTGTACTGTAAGCAGAACGTTGTGATCCGACCCCGGGTGAACCAGCGTGGCCCTCGCGCAAGTCGTCACCGTGGGGCCACAGCCCTTTTCCTGACATGTGTGAGCCATTAAGGAGAAAGAAGCAGGATGAAAGCCGTAAAGAAGAAAGAATGGTGAGAGAGGCAGAGAGGGAGTCAGGCTGAATGAGAGTGAGAGTCGGAGCGTAAATCCATTTTGAAACACATTCCGCCATGACCTCGGCATCGAAAACGGTAATTAGGGGGTACTTTTAGGAGCCTAGAGAGCTCTTTAAGATTTGCTGGGAGCCAGGGCTGTCATTTTTATCCCCTTGAAAATATCTCCCTAAAACGTGGGACAAATACATGTTTGAGTGATGCGGTCGCTAAATAAACCCGCTAAAAATACCCAGCCCCCCCTACAACGTGGCTTTTTGAAAATAGTTCTCATGCTATTGTTTATTTCAGTTCTCCTGTGATGAAAGGGTGTCAGAGCAACAGTGCAAACATACAGAGAGGCTGGCAGGAAAAAGCCAAAATAAACTGCGGCTTTGTCCCCTCGCGGAGCCCTTCAACCCATGACTGTCAGACATGTGGACCTCTGCAGAACGAGGCATGTGCTTGTGCCAAGAATGAACACGAAGCACTCGGGAAATGGCTAGCCAAGGATCTCCGGGGTTATTAGATGTGAATTCCGAGTAGCAGCTGAGCTTGTATAAAAATTCTGTCATCTGATGGAGCAATAAACAGACATGAATATCTCTTTTCATGGACTGGTATGTCAATCCAACATGCTAAAACAAAGATAAATGGGCCTAATCGAAATTAAGTAAAAAATAAGACCTTTAGCATCTTTCCAAGTTTAATGCATCACTAATCTCCCAGATCTATTCACCTTTTTTTTTTTTTTTTTTAATTTGCACATCAGTATTCGAGTGTGACCATGGCTGCCGCAGCACATCAATCATAAACTAGAAGTTGGCACCAGCCAGAGCAGTTCGGCATGATTCCGGAGCATGAACGAGGAGGGTGAGGGGCGCCTTGATTGCTTTCATATGTGGTCCGTCAAAATGCGAGCCAGAGGCATCCTAATTTTCTTTCAAAAGTAAATACTTTTCCCCCCAAAATTAATTTTCTTTCTTTTTTAAAATTCCTATACAGGACATTTTGAGCTTTGAGGAAAACTGGCAAGCCAGTTTTCAGATTTGGATTGTCATGATTAGTTGATACTGCATGAAAAGACATGCGCGCCCCTGCTTCTAGCCAAACTTTATTTCATTCATCGGCTCGAACAAGCCCGCATTGGCCGTTTGCTGATGGCCAACATGAAATCGCTAATGGAAAATCCAGCCAGTGTCTGCAGACATGTAGCGACCAGCCTCCTCACATCCAAACAGATCTTTTTGCCGTGACTTCTGCGATGTTTTTGCCAACTTTTGCCACCCAGACTCTTAAGCGAGAATAACTAGTCACCATTCAACAATTTGGCCATTTTATGGCCCCCGAGGGCTGACTGACTGATATTGAGACAGTATTCATTGCAGGTTTTTTTCCTGTCACATGATGCTTCTGTCATCTGGAGGTTTATCTGTTCGGACCAAATGGAAGTTTCCATTCAGTGTGGGCCAGGTGGAGGGAGTGGCTGCTGAAACAGAAACCCCGACACTCCGTTCTATGTTCCCATTCTGCATTTCTTTCCTTCATCTGTTTGATTAATTTGTTTTTGGGGCTGTTGTGGCCAGTTGAAGGAACGGTATTTGAATCTGGTCCCGGCTGACGGATTGTGCACGTGCGGCGCCATCGCAGCCCAATCAAGCTCTTACCTGCAGAGCGTGGAGCTGGGGGAACCAGACACACCCTAATTCCCCCAACATCCTGACCTCAAAAGGCCTGTTGGAGCTTGCCCAGCAGACCCGGCAGCTGGCTTTCTCCAAACCCTCCCTGCCTGCCCTGCTCCTCGGACCTCCGCTCCTCGGCTCTCACAGTGCCCTGGGTGGGCTTGGGATTTGAGCTCCTTGGCACCGCTTATGCTGACTTTGTGGGCTAATGCTACAGCTCAAAGCAGGAACAAAAGCAGTCGACGCAAATTAAAGACCAATTATCTTTAGTGCATGCTACGGCAAGTCGCTGGCATTAGCTCAAATGGCGAGTGGGGGCGAATGAAGGGTCTGTTTGGTAAAGGAGGCTGATTGCAGCACAACTGTGAAAAGAATATTGCAGTGTTTACTATAGGTGTGATTTTTATTCATAGTGCTTTGGGGGGAAAAAAACAAAGCATTATATCACAAATAATCCAGATTTAAGGGGGGCTTTTAATCTGTTTACCTGGGTGCCATATATCTCTGGGGACATGATTTTTTTTGCGTAAAACTCTTGTGAAGTGAGTGTGTGTCTATAATGGCGGCGTTACTTTTTCTTCTTTGGGGGGACCTGGAGGGGAAATGATGCCACACCGGTCTCTTGTGAGCGCTGTGCTTTGACACTTATAAAAATATTGTGAAGCCTTCCTTCCATTTCCTGGCCCCGGACATAAACAGACCTGGAGCGCTGGCCCTCCTGTTCATTAATTTCCCATCAGTAAACAGTTTTTCTACAGTGTCTCAGGTGAAACAGACCCCGCCATTAATACCCAGACCTTACTCCTCCTCCCCCTCACTCTCGCGCAATCACAATACACCCAGCCCTGCTTCCCCGAGGGATGACTTCTTCACACACGGCCCCCTTCATTCCGCTCCGAGGGTCGGTTTAAGCTGCGGCCGCGCTGTCCCTGCTTTATGGCTTCCTCGTTGGCCCCACTCACACTGTTTTTCTATAGCCTGCAGTCGTTGCGAACTTAATTGATGGACGCATTCTTTCGACTGTGGATCATTTTAATCTCAACAAACAACCGATGACATTTAAGATGGAAGCTGATATCTTCGGCAGCTGTAGGAATTTGTGTCTGTGCCTGCCCAGCTGTGGTTCTGAAACCTGAATCATTAATCAGGCTTCACTGACAAACTTATCTCATACCGTGGCTACACATGAGTGGTAGGTAACTGGCCTATACATGCAGCACAATTCCGCTTTAGTCAAACGAGAGTAGATTTCCTGGAAAAAAAAACCAAACTAGATTGATGTTCTGAATACGCTAAAGGTGGTACGAGTGCATGCAGAGAATATATTGCACTTGATAAACATAATCAGTTGGACTTTTTCTAGTGGAAAAGACTGTCAGCACGTACAGTTGTGCACCACATTTGCTTAGCTGGCCCTACGGTGGTTGCTTAGCAAGCTCAAGGTTAGTAAACAACAGAAAACTTTAACAAATGAAAGCCTGAATCACTAACTTCAAACTTCCTGGATGAAGGAGAAGGAGCTTGAGCAGCTGGCTGGGGAGAAAAAAAAAACACGACTGTGAGTGAATGTGCTCCACTGACAAGGAAGTCGGCTTGCAAACTCCTGAGCAGAGACCCAAATGTAGCAGTGAACTGCTTTGTTTAGTGTTTAAATAAAAGTGTTTCGTGCTAAAAGTTGTATGTTAAAAACGATCTTGTATTTGGACCTGTGCAAGAAAATCTGACTTTCCTGTCATTATATAATCCTGTTATATCATCATTTTGATTTGAACTCTGTGTTTTAATATGAAACCAAGCTTTACTGTCTGTATAATTTGTTGGAAAGACATTTGGAAGCTTTTTTTGTGTGTTAAAAGATGTGCTGCTTGTAATGGTTTTAACTTCACTTCACTAAGATTTCACAACTGTTTTTGTCAAATTCTGTTAGAACTTATGAGAACGGGCTGCTCTTTGACCGTCGCAGGATGGCAGCTGGCTGAGTGCACACAAAGATGACTAGATAAGAATCGCAGTCCGTTGGTATGAAACGGCCCCGCTCTCGGCCGCCGCTACAGGAAGTGGACGGCCATGAGGTCACAGGGATACACACCATCGCTCGGGGATTTACAGCAGCTGGTTCCAGCCGGACCTTACTGGAGTTTTCTTTTTTTTTGTTGTCGAACAGCGCTCACTATAGCTGATCTACTGCATCCCTGTACCCTTGTTTTGCAAAGATGTATTGATGTATTCCCTTGATGTATTGTTTCTTCTCAACCGGAACAATAATTGTGACCGTTTTTGAGCAAACAAGACGCCTACGCTCAGATATCTGCGGGAAAGTTTGATGCTGTGACACAAGATGGGGACTTTGACCGTCAAATATTGACCAGGACAAAGTCGCCTGCTGACAGAGGGGTGGCGGTGATGGGTCAGTGATGAAATGTGTTGTTTTGTTTTTACAGGACGCCTCGAGATTCAAAATGGAGGAGGGATATGAGCTGGACCTGACGTATATCACAGAGCGCATCATCGCCGTGTCCTTTCCCCGGGGCTGCTCCGAGGAGATCTACTCTCACAATTTGAAGGACGTCACTCGGATGCTCAGGTCCAAGCATGCAGACAATTACCTGGTCAGTGCCCGAGCTCGTGACGAACAGTGTTGATGTCTGCGTCGATTCGTTTTCTCAAGCTTTGGAATTGGGATGAATAATTTCTGAGGTCAGGGAGTCATCGTTCACGGCAGCTTAAGTCACGCCCTTTGTTGTCCTCTAGATCATCAACCTGTCCGAGAAGAGGCACGACCTCACAAAAATGAACCCCAAGGTATGTTTGGAGAACACACGAATGGCGGGCCCACAATGCTGTCTGGCTGTATCTCACTTGTGTTTTCAGACACTGGACACAGGCTGGCCAGACATGCACGCTCCACCTCTGGATAAGATCTGCACCATCTGCAAAGCCATGGAGGGCTGGCTCAACGCCGACCCCCTCCACGTGGTGGTTATACACTGCAGGGTGAGTAGACAGGAGACAAAAAAAAAAAAAAAATTCAAACTTGTTTTCTGTATGCAGAGTGAATCATTTCCTGTCTGCTCTTGTATTTTTAGGGGGGCAAAGGTCGCATTGGGGTCGTCATTTCATCCTTTGTGAATTTCACCGAAGTATCAGCGAGGTATCCAGCTGCCGTCATGTGTCATCCGCTTTAACGCTTCCCGGAATTGTGTCGTTTACTCTGAAATCAGAACTTATCAGTCAGCAACGGCCCCATATCTCAGACGGACTGAGTGGTGCAGTTGGTTTTGTTTTTTTTTTTTAACAACCCCCCCTCCTTTGAACAGGGGTCATGGTGGTTTTCATAGTTCAGGAAATTCGCCTCTTTCAGATGCAAAGAGAGGCCATGGCCATGATTCAGCTGGTATCGAGTTGCATGAATCAACAGAGAGCGATGTAAGCGACTGCGATGGCTCCTGGCTACAGTGTCGGTATCATGGAGCCCATTCATCAGGAGTTCTCGTCTCAGCCTGCATGCTGCTCTTTCCAGTAAATGCAACAAAACATCAGCCCTGCCAAAAAAGGCCCGGTCTCTGCATCCTGTCTGCGCACAGCTGATTGTGCTACCGTCACTGTTTACGTCCCACCGAGGAAGTCCGCAAGGTGACTGCGGAGGGCGAGAGGAGGTAGAGGAAGAGATAGGCAAAACAATGAGGCAGATTTACAGTCGGGGGGAGAGGACCGGACCTGTGAAAAGGCTTCAGCGCCTGTTGGTTTTAGTTCCCGTCTGAATGGCCGAGCTGTGCACACACTCCGGCCTCCCCCTGTCCTCGTCTCCCCCTGTGTTTACTTAGAGCTGCCATTCTCTTCCTCTCTGCTGGAATCCCCCGTCTCTCCGGTTACTTTCCCTCCCGTCCATTATGCATGTGTATGCATCCGTGTTCGCCTGTTGTCTCAATTTAAGTTGGGGTTAACAACACAATATGCTGATGGAAGAGCGTGAGAGTGTCTCTCCCGCTCAGGACTCGTAATTACTTAATGCGTCTCTCTGTTTCCCCCGAAGTGCTGATCAGGCTCTGGACCGCTTTGCGATGAGGAAATACCATGATGATAAGGTCTCAGCGCTGATGACACCTTCGCAGAAGCGGTAAGACCCTAGATTCAACCCTGGCCCTCCCGTCTAGCTCGGCGCTTTCGCTCCCCACATCCACACCCCAAACCCATCTGGTTCGCTGGAGCTTTGCTTTTCTCTTAAATGTTTGCTCATGGTTGTGATGGGAATAGGACCTCTGGTTAACCTGGTGTAACCCTAACCAGGTGAGTCACCGAGGATCATCATTGTTCACACGGGCGGCCTTTGTCCCACTTTCCGTGATGTGGTTCTTGTCCCAAAATTTGCGTAATAATAAAACATTAGGAAGTTTGTCAGCACCTGTCTTTGCTATTCCCTTTTTTTAAAAACCTGCCTTTGCTGTATGATGTATATATCTGTTCTGTACCTAATGTTTGTATTTCTATGATTGTTTTATGTCTTTATTTCTGTGATTCTATGCTTGTATTTGTTTCTTCTACCTCTCATTCTCTTTATGCTGTCGCCCTCTTCTCCTCTTTTAGCAAGCTGGCTTTCAGCAGGATGGTTTCTCTTTGTAAGCCGGGTCCTGCTCAAGGTTTCTTCCTGTTAAAAGGGACCTTTTCCTTGCCACTGTGCTTACCTGGGGGTTCAGGCTATGGGTTTCTGCCTCTGTAAAGCACCTAGAAGCAATTTGTTTGTAAAAGGCACTATATAAATGAGATTGAATTAAATTAAATTAAATTAAATTGACACAACGCTAAAGGAGCTAAGGTAGCATTTTATATTAGAAAGATGTCCGCACACATCCCTTTGATTACAAATGCTACCTGTGTTTTTATTTGAAGAGGACATAGTTGAATACCTTTAAAGTTACTTCTTATGCTTCCACATCAGATACGTTTGGATCCTCAACAGTCTTCTAAGCGGTTCGATGAAGATCAACGCTTCCCCCTTGTTCTTGCACTGCCTCATCCTCCATGGGATACCCAACTTCGATGCTGCCGGAGGTTCATTTCATCTTGTTTATGGCTACACACAGCTGCATCTCTAAATGGCGCTGCACTTTGTGCCGCCATGACTGTAATAACACCAGCCAGACAGCACCACATCACAGGCGGGGCAGTAAACAAGTAGAAATCTTATCTGGTTGCTTCACATCTTTCTCTTTCTTTTATTTCTGACACGCACGCAAGCTGGGGCAGAGTCCCTGGTTGGGGAGAGTCTTCTTTATGGGACCCCAGTAAAATTCTCAGAATCGACATACGAGATTGTGGAGAAATTGCTGTTTTTAGCCATTTAGCTTGGCCACATTATAGAACTGAAATCCCTTTTTTTTACAACAACGGCTTATCACACTTGAACTTTAAGAAAAACAGCCTGATGAGACTCCAAAATGCATGCCATCACCATTAAACTGAAGGTCATGCACTGTTATTTCAAGGAAGCCATATTGGTGTTTACGTTTTTGTTTTTCAGTTTGTCATCCATACATCAAGGTGTACCAGGGGATGCAAGCAGTGTATTCATCTGGAATATAGTAAGTAGACTCCTAATTTTGCTCATTTTGGGGTTCATTGTAACAGATTTCTATAGATGACTGATTGTGTACTGCCTTTTCAGTCACATTGGTCCAGGTCACAGAGATCGTGTCTGCATCACCCTGGAGCCTGCGCAGCTTCTGAAAGGAGACATAATGGTATAAAAAAGATCCAACAAACTTTTTTTTCCAGGAATGTGCTGCTGCTGACAGTTAGACTAATGACAGTTTTCCTTATTTTTCCAGATTAAATGCTACCACAAGGGTGACGTAGCCTCTGTACGGGAAGTTGTTTTCCGGCTGCAGTTCCACACGGGAGCAGTGCAGGGCTACAACCTGATGTTTGAAAAAGAAGACATGGAGTCTGCCAACAAAGGTAGACTCGACAAAGCCCCCAGAGACAGGTCTCGACGTGCAGCTGCTAGTTTACGGCAATTCCTCCCCTCCTTGTAGCTTTTCAGCTCAGTCTGGGCTTAATTTGGAATTGGCACTTTCAAACCAATAATTTTACGTTCCCAAACACGTTACGTGGGCTGAGGGAAACCGATTCCAACGCCATTCATTATTCCTTTTCTGAGTGGCCTCAGTAATGTAATTCCTGTGTGCTTTGCATTCCAGACTCCAGATTTCCAGATTACGGCAAAGTGGAGCTGGTGTTTTCCGAGGGACCGGAGAGGATCCCAGGTACGTTGCCAACTCCTTGTTTGGTTTACTGAGAGGAGAAATATAGCTGAAAAAGCAGACGGTCTGTGTCTCCGTTGTTTCTGTTCCTCCCCCCTCTGCCCCCTGGTGAGGAGGGATGTGGAATGCTGCAGAGTGGAAATGTAGTGTGAAGTGTGTGCTGACAGATGCTGAAGAAGCACAGCATGCGCTGCCCCACAGGAGAGCAACTATGCTGGCTTTGTGTATGTGCTCTTGCGTGATATTTTGTATACGGCCGCTTGAACGTTTTTCAAGATGGTGCCTCAGCTATGCTAGTCAAGTGAGCTTGTCAGTATAAAGCTTGAATTTAGGCTGCTGGATACACACTGTGAGTTAAGTACAAAAACAGGTTTCAGGTGGAAACTGCTGCTACGCTTCCTCTGTTTATGGTTGAATAAATAACTGACATCTGATTTGTTTAGGAACATTTTGTAAATGGAGTGAGACTAGCTGTCTGACCATGTTTACACTTAGCCATAGTGGCGCCTGACTGGAGCATCATTATTTTTACCAAAATGATATGAGACTGATATGAGGCCTGTCATAGTAACTTTGGTGGGGGTGGCAAATTTCCCTACTATTTCTTTAAAAATAGCTGAATTATATGCTGTCGGGCTATTATTACCTTGTATTTAGATCTGGACTCTGAGAGTGCTGCATCATCACATTTTTTCCTCCTTTCTGTTGTGTGTTTACAGTATACAGTACATTTTCTGCTTTGAGATAACACATTGATTCAAAGTTGTGTTGTTGTGTTGTGCAGAAGCAAAACACATTGATTTTGCTTATATTTTTATTTCCTCTTTTTGTCCCAGGCGCAGACCGATGGCAAAACGGGCCAGATGTTATTGTAGACTACAACACGGCAGATCCTCTAATCCGCTGGGACTCCTACCAGAACATTTGTGATGGTGACGGTAGGCCTGCTCGTACTACGCTACATTAGTCACTCCATCATTCACAACCATGCACAGGTCGTTAAAATGAATCAGAATTTCTTACTGAAAATTCTAGCAGCTATTTTGCTTACTAAAAAATTACTCACTGTTATGGCATTGGAGCTCCTACTATCGCTGCATATTTTTACTGACACACACACAATTTTTTTCCTGGGGTCTGTGGTATTGAGGGACTGCAGTATGACTGTATTTACTCTATGTTTTTATGGTTGTTGTAATAAATCGTTAGTTTGACTTAAATAAATCTTGGCAGGCTGGTACGGAAGCCTGTGTGAGACAGAACTTCTTGTATGGTGAGCAAAGGAAACCAGGGCTGAACTGCATCTCCAGATTGCTGCGATGAATAATGTTTTTGTGCCAAGGGCAGGGAGGAGGGTTGTTGTTGTTGGGAGCGGAGGAAGCGCGGTCCTCAAGAAATTCCCATTTTGTTGTTTGAGTCTCTGCAAAAAAGGTTTTAAATGTCACACACACACACACACACACACACACACACATCTCGCCCTCAGAGCCACCCTGTCGGGGCAGCCTGTCCTAGCCATTGCTGTTGCTCTTAGCTCAACCACAGAATTCACAACAGCCTCCCAGAATAGAGCGAGATGGTTGTAGCGTTTGAAAAACCAGATCCACCCTTTCCCAGAATTAAATGGGGGATTTTATATGTAGTTTAGGCTGGATGAAAATGAGCTGCAGTTTTATGTTATTTTAAAAATACCCCTGTGCCATCATGTGAAGTTCCACACACCTCAGGGTCTTTCTCTTATACAACACAGTTAAAAAAAAAGGCGGCTCAATTTGAAAAATCTATCAGAACAAATGATGGAACATATTTTTCTATTTCTGTCTCGATTTCAGAGCCTTAATAGAGGATATTTACTGACTGGTTTTCTCATGTAAACACTACATTTAAGTGGGACGACTGGGAATTCTACATCTACTTACCAGCTCTTGGGGCCCTCAGTTTGTTCATTAAAACTTGGTCAAGAGTAGGAAGTAGGAAGAAAGAAGAGGGTTGCCACTGAAGTGCTATGGTTGTGAAAAGAAAATCTAATTTACTTCATTGACTTTTAAGTGAGATTGTGTGTTTACCCCTAATGTGAGTCAAATTGGAAGGACTGTTTGGCCAGAAAGGTTGTTTACTATCTTAGTGTGGTGTGACTCTTAAAGGGGGTCTGCTTTTTTTTTTTCTTCTTTATAGTAATCAAATATGTCCACACAAAAAAGTAGTTTAAAAAATGTCATCCTATTCTGGAAAACATGATCCTGGTGCTGTGAGCACTGCTGCTGGCAGCAACGTTGTCAATTATTCCATGACAGTAAATGTTGGACAGTAAATGCTGGACTAATAAAATAAGCATTTTGAAATATTTTGCAATGATATGCTGTATGTTTCAGGTAAAACATATTGCTTCAAAGGTGCAAAATATTGTTTACCTGTTAGTTACCTGATGGTTAATAAAGGATTCCAATTATTATTGACTTGACTGTTTCATCAGACTGTCACTTGCGCAAGACCCCTAACCAAAGCATTTCTGACTCTAGGTGGCAGTATGTCCCATTGTATATGTTATTATTAGACCATTTATCAGTCTAACAGCCTTTACATTCAGATTATATAACACGTGCAACACAGATGGATGGATTGTGCCAATAGCCAGCCTCCGCTTTGCAGCTAGTTTGTGTGGTTTAGTCGAAAGGTCTGTCACATGCCTGCTGGAGTGTTCATAGGTGGTTTAGTGTGTGGAATAGGTCAGAAATCTGCACATTCAAAGCACATGTAGAAGCTTGTGCTGAGGAAGATGATGCTTATCATCATCATCATGCTGTCTGCTCATTGTTTTGGCATTTAGGAGGTGCGGGACAGTAACTCAGAAGGAATGGAATTGCAGTGTAATTGCCTAGATAAATACAGCCAGGCCTCTTCCTGTGTGTTGAGAGAAGATGGTCCCACCCCTCTTGTACCTCAACAGTCGAGATAATGGATGCTTTATGTGAAAAAGTGAACATTTTTCCTTCAAACGTTTTGCATATTCGGTTAACCAGACGTTGGTTTGGTTGTTGGCGTGATCACAGAAGCTGACGCACTTTCAAACAATTGTAAGAACCCATAATTGAGTTTACAGCACAACATCTGTTTTGTGCGGATATTGCACGTACAAGTCAGAGGAAAAACAACTCACAAAAATCGCTCTGAGCAACAAGTAGGTGGCAGTGATTGGCATAATGAATAAGTGCTTGTTTTACAGAGCGAAAAAGTCCGAGGGTGCAGGAATGTTGTTTTCATTCCCTGCTCCTTTCTGGGACTGTCCTCCTCTCTTTTCATTCTTTGCCTCTTTTTTCCACTCTTTTTTCCCTAAACGGGGTAGTCCCCTTAAGCAGGGAGAGGGGTCAGGTTACCGCTTTCCGTCCCTCCGCCTCTGCCCTTCAGCCCCGCCTCACTTGTTTACATTCCTCGGTCCATATTTGGAGATCTCAAGGTCCCCCCCTCCTGTGTGGAGTGCAAACACTCTCACCTCCTCTGCATTGAAAGAAAGCTGGGCCAACTCATTGGGACGCTCTTGATCTGACCCTGGCCATTGTCTGCCGGCTGAAAGCCATGTCCGTGTACGGTTCCGGAGCTTACGGTCCTCTTCAGGTTGTGCTTTGGCCGGGACTGTATTTCCTTCCCACCTGTGTGCAGCAGTGAAGGTAACAGATTTTTTTTTTTTCATCTTGAAACAATTTAGTTACTGTGATTGTGGAAGGAGGAATGAGACACGGGTGACAAGGCAAAGGTGGCTTTTTTAAAGCAGGGAGGGGGGCATCATGCTTGCATGCACCTTGCTTGAAGGAATGTTACGAGGGGGGTTTGTTAAGGTGGAAAACTCCCTCTGGGGCTGACCCATAACCAAGACCTGAACCTAGGTCACTCAAGACGATACAGGACAAAATATTTGTGTAACTCGTGCATGCAGGGGCTTTGCTTGGCAAAAAGGAGGAGGAGGGACAGCATTTACCGCTCGTGTTGGTATTCAGTCCTGCGGTCACAGTTTGACTGAAAGGCACGTACTTAAGGCAGAAGATTAAGAGAGAAGGATAGGAGTCATGTTCCACTCTTGTTGAGCAACAAGGAAAACTGCGGCAAGCGGCCCCGTGGCGATGGTGCTCAGGTGCCTTTTCACCATTTTGCCCTTGGCCTAACTTGACTTACTGTCGTTTTTGCCTGTGTGGGATTTGAAAGATCCTCACAACACGATTGGCTTCCATGGTTTTGCTTTCATGGGCTTTAGGAGATTGTTTGGACATATGCCGGGGGTCAGGGGGGCAAGCGAAGGGGAGCAGAGTGGTCTAATCGCAGCAGGGTGAGGAATGCAGGGGTCAGACCGAAGACCTGCAGCAGGGATGTATAGCTGACTAGACATCTTTTATATTACCTGACTATGAAGAGCCTCTTTGTCTGCTGCACACTGCATACCCCAGCACCTGGGCCGTTCAACGGTGGCCCTGGAGAAGTTGATCATCACTGTCTTCTAATGCATCTAGTCATGGGATTTCTGTCCTAACTTTAGGGAAATAATTGAGTTTCTTCTCTCAACTAACGCCCCTGTGTTTTGTGTTTTGATGCTTGTTGTGTCTCAACCCTGGTTTTGTCAGGACTGTTTGTTTCTGTGGTCTTTTATCGTCGCTGTGAGTCTTTGTTGCGTGTTACTCTGTGTGTTTGTTCCCATACCAGCCGACTGTATGAAGTGCTGCATCTCTTCTATTTTGCAGCGCCACGCTCTCAAGGCCTAACCCAAGACAAAGTGTCTAGCAAGCAGAGCCCCAGTGGAGGCGAAGGCACACTTGGTCGCGGAGCCTGCACAACCTCTGCTACCTCCAGTCCTGACCACAGTGACCACGCCCTCTCCGTCAGCAGCGACTCGGGCCTGTCGAGCACTTCCCTGTGGGCGGACAAACCTGCATCTGTGGTGGCTTCTACAATAACCACCGGGACCATCAAGCACAATCAAGGCCCCAGTCAGCAGGAAAAGGTTGAGCTGAAGCGCCTCTTAAGTGGCTTTGGCCTCGAGGGCCCTTCGGCTGAAGATATGGATGATCAAGGTCCCAGAGTCGGCATCCAGCAGATCGTCCCAGCCCAGGTGCACATTAACGGAGAGCCCAGACCCAGAGAGAGGGAAACGGACATCCTGGATGACGAGATCACCGTGGCTCATGATCTGCGCAGTGTGGACAGTTTAGGAACTTTATCGTCCTCCTGCCACAAGAGCAGTCAGAACTCCCTGCTGTCTGATGGTTTTGGGAGTCCCGGAGGAGAGGAGCACCAAGGCCAAAGCCAGCACTGCACTGCTCCACCTGCAGTGGAGGAGTACGAAAGAGCCTACGCAGATGCTAGAAGAGGCTGTCTGACCTCCAGGAGCAACTCCGTGGCCTCAGCTAATCCCAGCAGTGCTTCCATTGGAAAGCAGCATGTCTACAGGCAGGGGAGCTATTCCACGCAGTCCTGGGTTCGCCAGCAGCAGATGGTTGCAGCTCAGCAGTTCATCTACATGCCCGAGAACGAAAATGAAGCAGAAGTTTACCGAGGGAACAAGCAGGGGAGCAGTGTGTCCAAAGCTAGCCAGCCCAGTCAACCAACAGGCACCACTACGGACACAACGAAGGAAGCCCTTAGAAACAAGGTGCCACACAAGGATGAAGCAACTCAGCTCAACAACAACAACAACAACAAGCGCGATGAGGAGTTCAAATCTCTCACGCTGGACATCGACAACTCTATCGACCAACTCAATCAGCTGATTATGGACTTGGACCCCACCTTTGTGCCCCTGTCGGGCCTCAGCTCCTCCATCAAAAGGAATGGCGTCAGCGGCTCAGCCCCCAAATGCTCGAATGGCATCAATCTCAAATTTGAAGACAAAAACACAGGGGCCCTGAAAAACACACAACAGACAGGTAAGCTAGTCGGGCAGTCTTGGTGTGGTGGCGGTGTAGGCTTTTCTACAAACATGAAATGTGAACGAAAAGACGGTTTTCACACACAAGCGATGAAACACTTTTCAAAGGTAAGACTAAGTAACCCTCGAGTTGTTTTTCTCTGGCTGCATCAGCTCTACTTTTCCTTCTTGACAGATTTAACAAAGCACACCGTTCTGCCTGTCCCACCTGGTGTGCTTTAGAAGAACAAATAGCATGGTTCTTGCCAGGTTTTCAGATGTTTTCAGCACGTTTCTGAGAAAAGTGCACCGTCCAGACTTGCCTGCATCTGACTCCAGGATCAGTCCAGTGCACAAAAAAGGGCGTCCTCCTCTCATCGACTTCTTCAAACGCCGCTTTTTCTGGGCATTTACTTATAGAAAAAAAACATTAAAAAAAAACCCCAATACACCAGCTACCTATTTATTGCGCGCAAAAGTGTTTTTAAGCACCCGTCTCTCTGTATTTAATTGAAGCAACCTTTTAGACTTACAGTCTTTATTGTGGTTTCATGGCTCTGTCCTTTAAAATGAAATCTGCCTTGATTGTTGTTGTCTGGTATGTTGTGTAAATAGGGGAAAGATATGCAGCCTAGTGACACCTGAGATCTATAGAGATATTTCCACTTTGTTCATGTTCAAACTTATCCTGGGGCCATCTTTAAGTCTACACAAACACTGCATGGGTGTGTGTGTGTGTGCGCGCGCGTGTATCTGCTCATACCAGCAGGTTTTCATAGAAGTATAAAAGCCGTCAGCATTCCAGCAGACATACTCTGCACAGACTTTTTATATTTCAAAGCTTTATGCACCTAAACGGACATTTATGGACTCCTGGTTTTTTAGAGAGGCGCTTGTCATCCGTGTGTGCAAGCCTGCACGTTCACATGGTTTCAGTGGGGTGAATGTTTGAGAGACCTGAGGAATTTTCAAAGCAGGAACACAGGAGCCTGGAGGCAGTGTTTTTTCCCCCTTTTGGCTACTGAGGCCTGCCTGCCTGTCCATATCATCCAGCTACCGAGTGTAATTCTGAGAAACAAACACTTTGGGCTATAAGGTGATATAATGTGTACATATTTAGAAAGGAGAAACACACTTTTTGCTTTTTATCCTGGTGTGACTGCACAATAGTACTTTTTATATTTTATTTTATATGTAATCAGTCCAACACGGACCTAAATGACCAGAACAAAGTGTTCTTATTTAAAAAATATACTGAGTGACTGAGAAAAACTGTAGATCAAGCAGTGTTGAAGCCCTTGCTGATATTTTATAGCTTTTGTATTGGACTAGATAATATCAAGAGTCGCAGTGCACGTTTAAAAAATCCTCTGTCAAAAAACTGAGGTTTTTAACGATTAATGTCAATGTTTCATATCTTCTCGTGCAGTAGTTGCATATTAGCTCGGGTCATGAGAACTAGGTTATGATTTTTGGAAAGTGAAGATTCTTGTGGGACTTCTCTTAGAGAAGACATTTATCACTACAGCGTTATCTCCAAAACCCAGGAAATTTACCTAGACACAGGGCACATTGGGTGGGTTGGAACCATCACTCCAGGGGTGAAATATTCTGGCTTTTGTATGAACAAGCACTTTCTAGAATTGAAGCTAACTGTATTCCGCCTGCAGGCTAATTGAATAGCTCTGCAGCGTGGGCTGTTGATCTGTGGGAGCAGGTGGGAGTTCGGGCAGCGTCTCTGTTGTCCCACCTGCTCAGACTTTGCAACTTTAAAACATCTTGTAAGGATTTGTAACCTGAACGGTGTAAGTGCTTAAACTGTGCTTTGGGCAGGTTCTTAAAACATCATTTTTTAACTTTTGGAAACAATTGCCCTTCATATTACCCCCCCCTCCTATGCAGACCTTTTTATTTTGGGCATTTTTTTAAAGCAAGTAAGCCACCCCTGCCAATCTCTGCTGGCTCAATCGTTGATTTAAACCAGATTACAGTAATGGATCACTTTCATAAACTTTGCAACAACCTGTGTGAGGAAAAAATGGCAGGTATGCATGGCAGCATGGTCTGCATCATCCACCACAGACAGATTGACTAACCATCGTCTGCATTAGCACCCCACCCCATCAGCATTCTTCAGGACAGAGAGGTCAGATTCTGCTTAGAAGGCTCAAATTTACACCTATGTGCTAAGTGGTCACACTCTTCAGAGTTGTCACAACACTAAGCACCCCCCCCACATAAATACCCGCACCTTCCAGACCACCAACCAGACCCCGGCGCTCCTCAGCTGTCCTCTATAAAGGCTCTGCAGGCAGCACTGATTCTGTCAGTGGAGACTGAATTAGTTTTATTTGTGCAATAATATTTTTGTAATAATTATTTCTGTTCTTATTCCTGTGTCTGTCCAGCAGTCCAGTCCAGTGATGGAAGGGTGGGTGTCAGTCGCTCTCTGAGTCACCAAGGAAGCGAGGTCACGGACCATCCGTGCTTCCACAGCTTGGGCTGGGCTGGGCCGGAGGAGTACATGAACCAGCGGACGTACTCGCCCCGCCTGCCTCAGACTCAGGTACACACAGCATGTGTGTGTGGGATTTGTGTGTGTTTTTTGTGCTCCTCCTCATGCGTGTGTGTCTTTGATTCCAGCATCCCCTGTACAGGAGCACCAGCGCTGAATACAGGCCTCGAGTACCGGAGATGGACAGTGGGGTCGAGGTTGGAAGTGACACGACTCCGCCCACCCCTGCATTCCCCATCTCTCCACCGACGCCTTACGGTAGATTGGATGATTTTATGCAGATTCGTCTCACCTGGGTCGTTCGTAAAGCTGACAGATCTTATTTTTTGTGTTTTTAGTAAAAAATATTTCAGAGTTGAGCCAGTTTAGGCAAACTCCATCTCCCAGTCTGCAGTCCTGTGGAGGCTATAGAACTGACCATGGTAGGTGAAAGCATCCCGTGGCGATTGGAACTAATGTAACACCAGATCTTAAGGATATTCTCTGGAAATAATTTGGCTTTCACAGGTCTCATTCCACAATAGAGGGGAAGAATATTTGATATTCTTCTACCAGGTTTAAGGGCACAGCTTCTGCATTCTTTTAACTAAAACAAGTACATTGTTTCCCAGAATTTGCAGTTTGTGACAGAGGCAAAATAAAAAACTAGGATATGCTGAATGCAAATGTGGGGAATTCCCTCACCAATCTCTAGCTATCATTTTTGTTTTTCTTAGGGATGTGATCAGAGCACTTCCTTAGACAAAACAAAGTATTTTCTCTCTTTGGAAAGATGTTTTTTTTTCTACAGTATTTACCTTTGGTGGAACACACCAACAATTCTCATTCTTATTTTGCATCAGTGTCTGCCGTCCGTCCTTTTTATGCATTCATTCCCCGCTCGGTTTTCATCAAAGCAGATTATAGAGCGCGCCAAATTGTTGCAAGGCTCTCATACACATTTACATACTCTCCTGCCCTCCTTTGTAGTCCCTCAGACATCGGAGGGCACTGCATTCTGTCTCCAGGGTTACTGTGGGTTAGGAAGCGTGACGCACAAAACTTTCCTTCCCTGCCCCCGCTGAAGTGTCAGTCTGCAGGGAGAAGACAATTGGAATCTTGTCTCACAACTACAAAATAAACTTTAGTTAGAACAGTTAAGTACTTGACCTCTTCTTCTCACGCTCTCTCAGAACCCCGTGGATATCCAGTGGTGACCAGTCATGTCGGAGTCGACGGTTCACCAGAAACCTCTGTCAACTGTCACAGAACGTTGAGTTCCACACAGTCGGCCTCAGCTGTGGGGCCCTTTCAGAGGACGGAAAGGTATTTATCACTGAGATAGATGAGTGTACACTTTTCTCAAGCATTTTAACTGGTTGTGTTTTGATGTAGTTGCTCTGTCAGCCCACCATGGCCGGAACATCCCTCCCTGAGCTGCCAGGCCTCTCTGGGCACCTACTCCTCCACCAGGCAACCACTGCACCACTCCCTGTCGCTGGACTACAGCTGTTGCTCCCCTCCTTTGAACCACTCTCACGTCCATCCTGCCCCCAACGCCCACAGCTCTCCCAGGAGCGGCCAGCGGAGCCGCATGGCCTGCTACGCCCTTAGCCGCAGTCCGGCTCAGAGCTTCGCGGAGCAGGAGGATTCGAACCTCGGCTACAGCACGGATTGTCCCAACTCTACCACCTCGCTGCTGGGGAATGGGAGCATGGACAGGGACCTTTTGGACGGGCAGAATCCATCGCTGCTGCTGCCCCCGCATCTCCCTGAGAAGAAGCGAGCATCAGACGGGGAGCATTCGTTCAGAACAGCGTCCCCATCGCTGAGTGGCTTCTCCAGCCCCCACAGCGGGAGCTCCCTGAGCATCCCCTTCCCTAATGTTCTGCCTGACCTCTCATCTCAGATGTCAGGCACTGCCTCGCCCCTGCCTGGTAAACATCTCATTCCTGTCACACAGGTTGCTAAAGGCTCATAAAATGTATATAAAACACTGAGAAATGTTGTGTCTTCTAGATGTACTGGCCAGCAAGCAGGTCACAGCAAAATTTGTCCAGGACACGTCAAAGTTCTGGTACAAGCCAGATATCTCAAGGGATCAGGGTGTGTGTGCTGAACATCAGAAATCCTCCAAACACTGTTTAAACACCAAAAAGCTGCATTAAAGTTGTGTTTCTCTTCTGCAGCTATCTCAGTTTTAAAGGACAAGGAGCCCGGCTGCTTCATTATCCGTGACAGTCATTCCTTCAGGGGGGCTTATGGACTTGCAATGAAGGTGGCGACTCCTCCTCCATCAGTTCTCCAACAGAGCAAGAAAGGTAGTGGTTTTTGAGCCAGCGCTAATATAACGTTGCCTGTACATTGTTGAAAGGTGCAAAACAGCCAGTCAAAGAGAACACTACTGACATCATAGGGAGCCAAAGCATATTAAAAATAAAAATTGTGTTTAATTTATTTGTAATTTGTCGCTCAGCTAAAAATGTTAGTGTAGCTTAGCATAACGGAAGCCAAAAGACGGGTTCTAAATGTGTCCTCAGTGTTGTTCTGGCACTTGTCTTGTGTAACAGTAGCTTTGGAGCCACTGGACCAGGAGACCGGGCTACCTACACACATCCTGGGAATAACACACACAAAACCATCTCTAGTTACAGGCCACTGTACTCACCTGCGTGCTGGAACATGAGTGCCCCTCCTTCTGTTTGCGTGTCAGAGCTCCTCAGTGCATGGTTCTCTCCTGGGCATCACCATGAAGAAACCAAACAGACCCTGTTTTTTTTCCCGATGATCTTAAATGTCCAGCTAATGTTTCACCACTCAACAATAGATGTGCTGGTCCGCAAGCCTGGGCTGATTCCATGGCACTCTCCTGGGAAGCTCTGACAGTGGTATTCAGCAGACAGCGGTTATTGTTGAGCACATTTGAAAGAAAAGCTCTGACTAATTCTCTCTGGGCATGGTTCGACACAGAAGCTTGAGAGCTGCTACAGAGTCACGCATCGGGGCCCAAACCAGACCGTTTATAGTTTACCAACTGTGAAAGCCAACGCACCAGGCGGACCACCGCATCGGCGGACTCTTTCATTTTATTCCCCCGCTCACACCTGTCCTTTTGTTTGCCACGCTACGATGGCACCTGTGCTGACATCATGACACGGTCTTTGAGCTCAGGGCATTGTGGCTCCTCCTAAGTGTGAAATGTAAGCCACCTCAAGGAGGGAGTCTGTCTACCGGCTATTGTGTCTGTACATTCCTCGTATGGACTCCTCCTGTCCCCTCAGAGGAGCCCCTGTTAGATCATAATCCCATGAATCTCTGAAAAGAGAGAATGTGGTGATTTCATCTTTTATGTAACTACTGCAGTTGAAAAAAAAATACATGCAATTATAACATCTAACTAATGTCTTTCTGTATCTCCTATTTTTTCCTTAGCTGATCTGTCCAATGAGCTGGTCCGCCACTTCCTGATTGAGTGCACTCAAAAAGGTGTACGGCTGAAGGGTTGCCCCAACGAGCCCTACTTCGGTGAGTGTCTGCTCTCTTTAAACTTGTGTTCACTCGTCAGAGTCCTAATTTCCTACTCTGCGTAGCACCCTGCCCTCCAGTGGCCAGTTGGGAGTCCTACCTCATGCTGCTGGCAGCTGTTGGGATTCAGAGGCAGAGCAGGGGCATTAGTGTGTCCACTATTGTGAACGGAATATCTAGGGGCAGCCATGGTGTTGAGGGGGCAGTTGGTGACCTCAGGATGAGGGGTCTGCTCTTTGCTGATGATGTGGTTGGCTTCATTAGTCTGTGACCTCCAAGTGGCTTCCTCCTTGGGTGGCTGGGCTCTCCCCTAGAGACAGGGTGAGAAGCTTGGAGCGGAGCCGCTGCTCCATGTTGAGAGGAGTCAGATGAAGTAGCTTGGGCACCTAATTAGGATTCCTCCTTGGTGAGGCATTTGGGGCACGTCCCTCCAGTAGGAGGCCTTTGGAAAGGCCCAGGACAGGCTGGAGGGACTAAGCCTCTCAGCTGGCCTGGAAACGTGGCGGGATCCCCCCCAGAGTGCTGAACAAAGTACCCGAGGAGAGGGAGGTCTGAGCCCGCCTGCCTAGGCTGCTGCCCCAGGGACCTGACCCTGATAAGCAGTGCCTGTTAGGACCATAATGATGGTATTATTTTTCTCTCATGACTTGTGTCTGCAGGTGACCTACAGGCAGGTGAACACAGATGGTGTCACTAGATACTTAACTCGTGATCTATCCACTCTTTTAATGAACTTTATTCTGCTGGTTTATGCCTGTCCGACTTGGGAAACCTTGAATCAGATACCCACTCTTAGATCTTTAAAACCTGATACTGTTGCTCGATTAAATGACAGTACCTTCCTGAATTAGTGAATGGGAATGTGTTATTTTGTTTTTTTTAGGAAGTTTAACCGCGCTGGTTTGCCAACACTCAATCACTCCCTTGGCCCTGCCCTGTAAACTCATCTTACCTGACAGAGGTAAACAGCCCACACCCAGCGGCAGACTTTGTTTCACAAGAATTGTTATTGAGGCTTTGTGGTTGTGGCAGTGCTGCCACATCGCCATGGTGTTTATTTCACGTCTTTGTTTTCCGCTCAAAGATCCTCTGGAGGATGTTGTGGAGGCTACCTCGCAATCAGTCACCAACTCTGCTGCGGAGTTGCTCAAACAGGGTGCAGGTAGTCAACTTGTCCTCTTTAAACATCATCATGAATCTGTTTCTTTCTCCATCTCTGCCATTATATTTAAATGTGTTTGCTAAATGAGCATTGTTTGTTTGTTTTGTTTTTTAATGTGTCTGCAGCCTGTAACGTTTGGTACCTGAGCTCGGTGGAAATGGAGTCCCTGACAGGCGTCCAGGCGGTGCAGAAGGCTACCAGCATGACCCTGAGTTCCAACCCTCCACCCATGTCCACTGTGGTTCACTTCAAAGTGTCCTCTCAGGGAATCACCCTCACCGACAACCAGAGGAAGTGAGTCCTGCATGTCCTCGACCGTCACCATTACTCACACCTGTTTAATAATAATACGTTTTAGTGTTGAAAATGAACAAAACACTGTGCAGAGGCTTTTATCCCGAAAACTCTGCCTGTCTTCCTTAGGCTCTTCTTCAGGAGGCATTACCACGTCAACACTGTCATATATTGTGCATTAGACCCTCAGGACAGAAAGTGAGTGGGGCTGAACATCAGCAGTGATCATAAATGTGCAAATGGAAGTTGAAATTGAAAATCTTTTTCTCCTGTTTTCTGATGTTCCCAGGTGGAAAAGAGACGGCTATCCTTCAGCAAGGTAAGCGTCAGGTGTACTGTTTTAGCACAGATGCTAATTTCAGCAGATGTTCTTTAAGTCACGGTGTGCTGGGGAGGGGGGAGACGACGCCGCGGTTAAGTGCTCTGCTCCGCCCCTCTAGGATCTTTGGCTTTGTGGCGAGGAAGACCGGCAATTCCACTGACAATGTGTGTCACCTGTTTGCTGAGCACGACCCAGAGCAGCCAGCAAGCGCCATCGTCAACTTTGTTTCCAAGGTGATGATCGGCTCACAGAAGAGTAAGCAGACTTGAGCCGAGCCACCTGGACAGACTGAAACGAGGAGGAAGAGGAGGAGAGTCGGTGGTGAACTGTAATCACTGATCTAAAGCTTCATTCAAACATTCACAATGACCACCCACTAGGGCATAAAGGACATTTTTATTATGTAAAAAATGCTTCTTTTAAGCTGTTTTTTTTTTCCTGGAAAGAAGCAAAATAATCGATCAAAAACATGAGAAATGTATAAATATATTTACCAGCTTACAGCTCAAATGTCACACGTCTTAGCATGTTTTAATCACATGACAGGCTTGACAAAAAGATTGTACTTGTTTTTAAACCTATTTCTTTGCATGTCCAGGTTTTCTTCATGTGTAATTGACACAGATTCCTTTAATGCTCTTAACATTTTTAGAATATTTGGACCAGCGGTGTAGTAAATGTATAACTTGGACTAAGTATATCTCTGTGTAGAACCACCTTATTTTTATCTATGCAATACAAATTTCTATTTTTTTAAACTGCAGCGCTCTGCACAGGTGCACGTGGCTCGACTGATGGTTTACCTCTCCGGGCTCATGGACCACTTTTAAAGCTGTTTGTGACATTTTAATAAATCGTGTTTCAGTGCCTGAAAGTGATGAACAGAGAGAAAGCATAAAAAAGTTTTAATATTTTATTATACTTTTTACCTTCCACGCAAAGATGGTAGCAGGCCACACACCTGCCAAATGTTTTATTCTGTCCTCTTTTGAACTTGGATGGTGGGGAGAGGGGGCTTGAGCTCACAAACAGCACTGCAGGGCTGGATCAGATATGGATCTGTCTCCTCCAACCAGAGCTGTCATAACTGCATTCTTCTGTTTTGGACAGTGATTTGGCCCGAAGAGCCACCCGCCACCTTTCCAGCTCCAGCTGATGTTCATATTGATTATGTACACATTTGTTAACTTGTAATCATGAGCTATTTTCTGTACCTCATATCTTATCTCATACTGTGCCTCTGTGTAAAACTCGCTAGATGTGAACAATATATTTGTATATGGATATTTGGATTGATGTGTTCTGTAAATAAACCAAATCAAATTATTAACGGTGGTCATCCGTAGCTATTTATAATCATTTTACTTTAATTTTAATACCTGGCCTCAGGGCCCCCCTCACGATCCCCTTAGAAGAGCTGGGTGAGGTAACTGGGAAGAGGGAAGTCTGGGTTTCCCTGCTTAGGCTGCTGCCCCTGTGACCCAACCCCAGATAAGCAGTAAAAGTTGGATGGGTGGATGAATTAATACCTGGGGGTGTGTCCAGTATGCCAGTAGATTAGGCTGTAGTTTGTCATTTAATCTGAATTACATCATACTAACTAAACCATCACAAGTCATTATTACCTGTATGGATCCTTAATCTAAACATGCTGCTTTCCTCATGATATTAAATAATCCCTCTCTGTACTCCATTTTGATCCTCTCTAAGGTTTGCTACAGAGTTAGATTAGATTTGAAAGTTCCCTGGACTCACCTGGCAGGAACTTTGCTTCTCCGTGGCGCTGTGGCGTCGTTACACGTTTTACCCAGCAGGGGGCAGCACAAACCATCCGGCTGCGGGAGGGTGGAGCGGGGTTGTGACGTGGCAATTAACTTTATAAGCTGCAGCTGACGGAGGAACAGCGACAGCTTGGACGGAGGGAAGATGGAAAAGGACCCGCATGGGCCACTTCCCCTCCCACTCACGGTGCATTCTTCTCCTGAGGTCCAACACGCGTCGTCTCGTCAAAGGAGCTTTTTAACCCGCTTTCAAGTCCAGGCAGGTTGCTCTGATGCTGCTGAGAGGGAATAAAGGCGTAAAGAGCAAAGGTGTAATGATTCGGACCCCTCCTCCTCCTCCGCTCACCGATGTCCCTCTGCAGGTGGTGAAAGTGAAGAATTCCCGGGGAGGGCAGGAAGGAAGTGGAGGTCCAGGTGCGGCGGCTGCAGATGGAGCCCACAGACTACCACTGTTATTTAGTGTGGGCTCCAAATAAAAAGACGCCGGGGAAAGCCCAGGAAAGTGAGCAAGCTGTTGGAGGATTGGGGGAGGGAGTGGGGGAGGCTGTCAGAAAGATTATATTTCACACTCCTGCCTGCAGTAATATGTGATGAAGCTAAAAAACAAACCAATAATGCAGAAAGGCAAAAAAAATTCTGATTATAATCCTTTTGATTGCAGCTGCTGATGAGCCTTGCTAACATTTCAGCCCACCGCTATTGTGTTGACACCCGTGACCTGAGCAGGGACCCATAACCGACAGTAATTTAGCCTGTCAGATACAGTGAGTGTCCCAGCAAACAGCCTTTCATTGCAGCTTCATCCATTTGAACCAGCCTGTTCTCACTAACCCAGACCAATCAAGCTCCACTTTGTGCATAATGTGGAGGTGAAAGGCCCCGTTTACCAGGTTGATGGGACTTGTTCTCCTCCTTCAGAAGCAGCTTTCCCCCCCCCCCTTCCTTCAACCACTTAATTAGAC
>CAAE01014992.1:0-72109 GCA_000180735.1 Tetraodon nigroviridis | reverse complement strand
CAGTGCAGAGTAGATGGCAGAGTGGTGAACTTGGAGGACGTAAATAGAAGCTGGCGGAGACGACGGCTGTCAGGTAACAGAAATGCTCAGGAAATGTTGGAGATTCTAGCAGACTAGCTCTACGATTTATAGTGCAGATTCCTTTAAGGGATTAAAAAGGTGGCCTGTTTTATTTTTATTTTAATATTAAACACACACACACACACACACCCCGCCGTGGTGCTGTTATGGAGCAGTGGGACAGGAAAGTGATGACGCTGCCTCTCTGTGTAAGCCAGCGGTCCGGCTGACAGGTGGTGGCCGGGGCTATTTCCAGTGAAGGTTCCTTCAATAGCACAGCCCCACTATGTGACCTTCAATGGTGCTGTGGCACACGGAACACGAACGCAGCAGCTGCTGCTGCTGCTGCTGCTGCTGCTGCAGCACTCTTCACACTATCCTTTCCTGCACACAATATATCCTTTGACAACACCCGGCTGCTTTACACACTGCAGGTTTAACTGCTGCCTAAGCGTGGGCGTCTTCTTGGAACGGGGGTAACAAACAGACAGACTTCTTTCTGTCATGTCTGCGTCATACAGGTGGAATTCAGTGCAGGTGCCAGCCAATATAAAAAGGGAATTTTTGATAATCAAAGGGCTTAATGTTTAATCCAATGTGCATTTTCAAGCAAATCTTGTGAAATTAAAACTCTTTTTTGTGATCTAAAAAAAACAAAACTGGTTACTGTACTTTTTTCTCTTTTAATATAGTAAATTGCGGGGAGGAAAAATGATTTAAAAAGCTATTTGTCTTACATTTAAAATTTGAAGCAAATACTTACTTAATTACTAACTTACTTACTTAATAAACCATGTAAACTACAGTTTAATACAAGAGTAAAAATAAATATTCTTTAAAAACAATAATCCACTTTACAGATGGATATTGTGACTTGTTGTCTGTGTAGGTTCTCAGTCATCCAGGTCATAGTTATCCGAGAAAAGATTCTGTGTTCATCTGGAGTTGTCAGTTTTCTTTTTTGGAAAACGTTTCGCCTTCTATCCAAAAGGCTTCATCAGATCTGATCAGGTTAGGTGCAGAGCTTGTAGATATAGCCCTTTTTGGACCATTGGCATGCTAATGTCAACTGCAAGTCTTTACATTAGTATGCCAGTGGTCTGAATGGATGTCTCAGATTGTGGCTTGTTATAAATACTTTGGTATTTGAAGTCAAAAATGTGGCTTGCAGAGTAGATGCACTTGATTAAATTAACAGAAGGATCGTAGTTTAGAAAAGCGGATATTTTGTAACAAAGACCAGCAGACTTAGTGACGGCTTGCACGTCCCCTGAGCAAGTGAAGGCATCACCCATGTTCATTCAGGCACAGGAGGAGGACGGGAAAGCATCTATGTAGAAGAAGATACAGTTAAATCCTGTCAAGTCGGCCTTGGACAAATAAACGTGAGCACCTAGTTGGAATTGTGGCGCACCTCTCAATGTGGGTGGAGGACGAGGAGGCTTGAAGGTGCTGCCTTGTGCCAAAGTATCTACAATCCAGCTCAGAGCATTTGAGCAATACTCCATCTGAGAAGGAGGGACACGACGACTCAGGGACAGACAGTGCTACTTCAACAGCAAAGCTGCAAAAGAACTGTTACCTCATTCTCCAGAGCCCTCAGCCTGTGTTCAAAGTTCCTGCTTTCTGTCATGTGTTTTAACATGCCATCCATTCTGGGGTGGGGGGGGGGGAGCTTTAAATTTCAAATGACTGGACGAAAAAAGCTGTCGTTTTGTTGGCAGAGGAACATTTGCTCACTTGACAGACATCCGCTTGAGCTTCTCTGAATCGCTGCTTTTCTGGATCTTGCTCTGTCTGGTCAGGAAGTCCTCCTTCTGAATGGTTTCCCATGTCATTAGCCTGTTAGCGGCTTTCCCTCTTAACTCCAACACTAAGAGAGAAAAGCATAAAAGAATCTGGGAAAAAAAACCTCTTTGGGCAAAGACAGCAAAAAAAGGAACGTTCAGACACTGACCAAAATGGTGGATCTTGATGGAGGGAACCTTGCGTATGTTTCGCTTGATGAAAAGGTTTATGTGGGAGAGGATAATGAAAGGAGGAGCCAGGGAAGGACGGGAATGGTACTGAACAATCAGGTTGTAGCGCTGGAACTTCCAGTAAATGTCACTGTTGGCTTGCACTCGAGAGAAGGTGTGGCTGGACAGACAGAAGCAGAGCTTGGTGTCCACCTTTGAGACAGATGGACTGGCTGAGGGGACGGCGTGGCTCTCTCACCTGAACATGGCGATGAGCAGGTTGATGAGGAGGATGTTGGTGACCAGCAGGTAAATTACCAGCAGAATTACCACCAGCCAGTTACTGTACTGGACCCTGCAGGGCTCTTCGCCGTCCTGAATCAGCGTCACGTTGTCTGTGCAGTTCATGTCCCACTCCTTCCCCGCTGGGATGCAAAAAGGTTGGGAAAATAATACTAAAGCAAATAGCAAATACAGGCTAAAAACAAAACGTTCCCCAACGCACCATCCATCTCCTCCACAGGAATCTGTCCAAAGATGTGCAGGTACGGCCTGTAGAAAACCCGCCGGAAGATGCGATCGAGGCGAGGGTCGTAGGAATAAAGCAGAGCCTGATTGGCTACTCCGTAAGCCATGAGCCACACCCCCAGGAAGAAGAGGAAGAAGAAGACATCCTTCATCTGAACAGGAACAGGGATTTTTTTTTTCCAGTGTTAATATATTTAAACGTGGTTTTGAGCATTGATCACGGTTGGTCGTTCTCACCATCTTCCCAACAATTATGATTTTTGGTCCCAGTTGTTTGTGAATAGCAAAGATGTGGATGAGACGGAGGGTGAACACCATGTAGTCCACGCAGAGGATGTCCCGTCCAAATTCGTACGACCATGAGAACATCCTGAGCAGAGTGGGGACAACTTATGACGTAACAGCGCCACCCAGTGGACAACAGGTAACACCACCCCACTGCGTTAAAAAAAGAAGGAACCCAGGCGACAGAAATATTTATTATATAATATGTAAAAAGAGCCAACTTTCAGCCATGTTTACCTGCAGGTGAGTCCTATAATGAACAGTGTGATGGCCGTGATGTCACACTTGTTCCACACATCCTGAATGTAAATCCTGAATCTCTGCCGCCAGGTCATCGTCCCCACAAATAAGGTCTGGGAGAGAAAAAGAAGGGATTCACTTTGCTACCTTTTTCTGCAACTGGGTGTTAGCTTTAGTGAGGCAGTTAAAGGCCTGGGTGCACCCACCTCCCGGATCTCCTCGCACACGATGGTGAACACCCAGAAGTACAGGACGTACTCGGAGATGGCTGGACCCGAGGGTGGGGGGGGCTTGAAGTCCACCAGCAGCACGTAGGCAAACAGCAGGAGGAAGAGGAAGTACATCAGGACGTTGCCCAAAAATGAGGTCACGGGCGCAAACCAAAACTGGCGCCATCGTGACACTATAAATGGGCGCTTGGGTGGTCTGTGTGACGTCCCTGTGATGAGAGGGAGCACGTGCTGGTTACCACGGTGACAGCTGCAACACAGCGTTTTCTCTCAACACTATTTTGTTTTTCCAGAAGATTCACCTTTAACGGCTCCCAGCCTGGGAGAGTTTGGGTGATGTACTTCAGTCTCACTGGGGAAACACAAAAGTCTGCCATCAGTGCATCAGCGCAGCGGCAGCGTTCACACCGCAAAGAAAAACTCAGGGTTTTACATGTGCTTGATGTCCGAGAAGGAAAAGACAGTAGCGCCGTAAAGGCTGTCGGTGTCCCGGCTCAGTCCGTCCTCGTTGGACTTCTCCTCCCACTGTTGGTTCTCTTCTGTCCTGTGCAACAATTTCAACTTCAAATAAAGCTTTTTACATCTGGCGGTGAAGTGATCTACGCTAAAAAGGGTTTTACCTGAAAGAAATGAGGTTGGTGTAGCAGAGGACTGGACAGAAGAAGGTGAGCAGGTGCTTCCACACCTCCGTGTTCCTTTTCATGTCCCCCCACCAGATCTGTGACAGTAGTCCCTGGAGGAGAGAAGAAAATGGCATCATTTTTACCGATGCAAAGGACAAAATGGCACTGATTCAGGCCAGTGATTTTTCATTCCCACTTGTTCCTCCACAGCAACTAATACCAAAGGGATGACAGGATGGAGAGAACTCAGAACCAGTTAAACGGCTGCTGTTAACACACAGATGATGTAACCACTGCAGTTTGCCTGCGGTTTGTCTCAGACATGTGATAACAGTCATACCTGTACCCCATCGTGACTGAAAAACAGGCGACAATCTGCGCCCGTGCCCATTTGGAGGCAGGTGGTACCGCCCCAAACGGGAGACTTCCGGATCAGCAGGGTGAAGGAGCGGCCCTCGTCGCTCCGGTAGCATGTGCTGAAGACATCTGACAAGAAGGGCGGACAGGTGCAGACAAATCCAGACGGTTGGAAAGTTTCCACTTAGGACGTAAAAGCCAGGTGACTCAGGCAGGATTACGAGTTCATTCTCACTGCTTCAGTAAACGGAGCCTCTCATCCGGCAAAGTTCCTATTCCACTACCAAAGAAAAAGCTTTTCTCTTTTTTAAAAAGGTTTAAATGAAACTTTACAGAGAAATGATATCAAAGGTCCGCAAGATGGTAGTCATTTCTGGACATTTTTCCTGCTCATGCTAGGAGGGGATGAGTGCTGGTGGTCTCACCGTGCGCTAGGTTCTCAAACTTTTGGGCCAGTTCTTTCATGGACAGTTTGGTCTCAGTTTCTACCTCCAGCTTTGAAAGTTCCCTCAGAATTTTGCAGCCACACAGGGCAGTCAGCACCGGCTCCCCTGCCTGGAACAAGTCACACAAAACAAGCGCTGAATATTCAAATATCATTTTTGTTTTTTAGGTTTTTTTTTGGGTGATGGCATTAATATTTCGTAGGTCCTTACACTTGTTTTACCTTACAGCTAATTTCTTAATTCTCAATAAGTCTGGTCATCTAAAGTGCTGCTACTTCTCCCTACTAAGTCTGCTTGTACATAAAAAAGGGGAAAGAGTGGAGGTGGTCACCATTTCCCAGAAAAAGGAGGCCATCTCGCTTCGGTTCTGCAGGACGGCCCAAATGAAGAGTGAAGCCCAGGGAAAGAAGCAGCGCTTTTCTCGGTACAAGCAGTCACTGCGCAGCAGCTTAGTGGCATTCTGGGTGGATAGAAAGAAGAAAAAAAATTCATCTGACACACACTGACTTTTGGTGGAACGTTATCAATCCACTCCTGCGCAACTGTAACGTTCCTAACATTCCTACATTCCTAAAATAAAAAGTTTCAGGGCTATCCAAGTTTTTCAGATGATAAATGGCCATTACTGTTATTTATTTATTTATTTATTTTTGCTTCTGCAAAGGTGATCCAAATGCGCGAAAAGAAACATTATCATTCTAAAAGTGTAGTTCTTTGGCTATAAGTATTATCTGACCACACTGTAAAGCTGAAGGATACCCTTAGAGCTCTCCTCCTGGATGCTACTCGTTCTAAGCCCAAAGCATCGTAGTAGAAGGGCTGGCAGACGTCCCCCATCAGCAGCTCCAGGACTTCTGCAACCTGAGGAGAAAGACAGGTTCGGTCAGTAACCAGCACACCCGCTTTGGTTTCAGGAGTAAAGAAAATAAAACAATGAACCTCAAACAGGCTTATATCTGCTATTGGGCCACTCTGCACGTCCTCCGCCGTCACTCTTGTGGCAGAGTCCTGGGCATTGGACACTGTACGGGCGAAGGCAGTGTTTCCCAGGCGCTCCAGCAGGCAGCGCTGGAGCAGCTGGTAAAGCAGAGTCCCGCCAGCCACAGACTGGTAGAGGCCTTCCAGCCTGCCATAGGTCAGGTAGTCCAGGATGTTGAGGCCATTCTCGGCAAAAAGGCGCACAAACTGCGGCTTGTTGTTGACCAGGGCGTCTGTCATAGAGTCCTCCAGGTCTTCATACTGTTGGGTGGGGTAAAGGTGGCCCATCTGATCAGACAGGGCTCACGACAGCCAGTGTTTGCCACGTCTGGTGCAGGGTGCCTCACCCTCCACTGGATGTCTCCGTTGAAGAGTTCGCTCTTGGCGATGTCAACTCTGTTCCACGTGACCGCCAGCCTCAGCTCTTCGTTGTAGGGGCTGGCCTCCATGGATACGCGTTGCTTACTGGCTGCAAAAATGCAAATCGAAGTGAAGGAGCATTCCCACCTAAAGTTTCAGACGTCTTCGCCACATTTCCAGCTACCTCCCACTAATGCTTTAAGCAGGACTGTATCAAAATCATTGGGGCCCTCCTGGTCTGCATGGTAGATGGTAATAAAGTCTCTGTTTTGATAGATGCTCAAAGCCTGGAAGGAGAGAAGATACGACACGGTCAAGTCTCTGAAGAGATTATGTTAATGACTGACTCAATGCTGACGCACTGAAAACAGATTAGGAGTGTATGAAGGACAGAGAGAGCAGTGACACCAGGGCCGAGGCCTTTACACCACATAGACCTGGTTTACAGCTGATATCCTTGCTGGAAGAGGCAAAGCCGCTTTTCTGCTTGGTCTTATTTTGCTTCTTTGTGCCAAATCTTGTTTTTTATTTTTGAAAGAAAATCCCAACATAATTGAATGTAAAATGTGCCGTATGTTCATTCATTTACACACTGCTCTTGCCATCGTAAAAGGACCGTGTGTGAGGCCGTCTGGGATCTTCACAGTATCATTCAATTGTTGAATCTGCGAGATGAGTTTCATTTCCTGAGTCTCACCAACCCGTTCAACGAGTTTGTCCGCCTCGGATTCAGGGAAGTGTTTTTTAACCCGCTCTGCCAGCCTGTCTTTCAGGTCCACAATGGGGCCCGCCTCGCCGTCTCCCTCGCAGGACGACGGGACCACTGGAGCTGACGACACAGTCTCCAAAATGTCGGTGAGGAAGTCGGCCAGGCCTCCTGAGCCAGCCAGCACCAGCCAGGGCATGGAGGTTTTCAGAGACAGATCCACCCGCTGAAAAAAAAGGGAAAAGACAGCTTTTCCTTTACTAACAAAAGAGGCTCACTTGTTTTTTTTCTTAAATAGGAGCTGATTGAAGACATTGGACAAAGGCAGCCAGGGCTGTACCTCCAGCATGGCTGCATCTCCTGACACCAGCATGCAAAGGACAGGGATGTTGATGCTGCCGCTGCCTGCACAGACAGATGAATTCGCAGGAGAGCATGTTTAACGGCTGGGAGTTTTCCTCACCCACTTCCTGCAGTTCTGCTCCACTGGCGGACCACAGGAAAATAAAGAAAAAACACAAAGCATTTTCCTCATGATCTGGCGTCTCACCCCAGATGCCCGTGCGCTGATGGGAGATGTAGTCCTCCAGCTTGGCCCTGAAGCCCGTTTCTCCTCCTCTGCGGCCCACGCTCCCATCGTCCACCAGCAGGAAGGCCTGGTAGTTGTTATCCAAGGAGCAGCAATCACGGGACGTGTTCTGGACGTAGTACTTAGCTGGAAAGCTACCCTGGATCAGGTGTATTGATTGCAATTAGAGACCAGGGTAAAACGAATGAACTATGCGTCCAATCGAACAGCATGACTTGATTACGTGGGCGCCAGTCTGACCTGAGGGTTGACCAGCTGCTGCCGGTTGGGTACGATCCCCCACGGGGCGATGCCCAGGGCTACCACTTTGTTGTGGGACACAGATGAGGCAGCGGTGGCGTGATCCCTCACTGCCTCTCCCACACACTTTCCCACACCTTCACGCAAACCCGCTGTGATGATCCATGCTCCTGGGCGGGGAGAGTTTCAGAATAGGTGAGAGAAGAAAAGAAGAAAAGACCTTTTTGTCTCGCGGAATTGTGCAAATAATAGCATGAAAAACACAAAACCAACCGTTTACACGGAGCTGTGAGCACAACGTGAGCCTCTGCTCTCTACAGTTTAACAAACATGCTTGTTCAAAGGCCAGAAAATGCTTTTTTAAATTTGAACATGTTGTATTTGCTTCTGCTCCATTATTTTTCCTGCAATCACAGGCCTGCGTCAAAACAGCCCGTCCTTAGATAAGGAAGATCAGTATCGCGGCGTGCCACCTGCACTTGGCACCCAAGCCAGAAGGAAACGGCTATTGTGGCACCAAAATAACATCAGACCCCAGAGAGAAACAAAATGGAGCCATGGAGCTTTGGAACAGCTGGGCGTTTGAAACCCTCTCGGGTAGGTTCTGACAAAACAAGTCCTTGTGCTTAAACAAGTCCTTGTTTCTACTAAATCCACAACTGTATCATCATGTCCGATTCGAGTTGCTTGCTGCAAACAAAAGCTCCTTCGTTAAAAGGCAGTTCTTTAAAATCGGTGAGTCAGACAGGCGTGTTCACCTGTGCTCTGGGAGGCTTTGACCAGCCCCTGTCGGATGACCTCCCGTACCCAGGTCTTCAGCTTGGTCCTGCCTTCCCCACCCACCACTGACACCACCAGGTTCGGAGCACGGAGACCCCAGTGGGCCGTCATCATGATGTAAACCATCGACGGGGGCGTGTCCCAGGACAGCCGCAGGAACTGAAAGAGATGTTTGGTTGACCGAAACACTTGTTACAAGTATCGAAAGGAAACGACGAAGAAAGGCTCCTAAACAGCCAGAGGGAGTGTTGCGTTACAGACATGGTCAGCAAACCAATATTCACCAACTGACACTGCAAACAAAGTGAAAGCGAGAATTCAGAGGCAGCGCTAAGGTCACCTACATGGCTGTGTCTCTTGCTGGATCCGGCAAACTGCAGCTCTCCGAAAGCATCGGTGGGGCATTCGGAGGAGTGCTGGGCACTGTCCCAGTGGTTAACGATGGCCGTGCTGAAGTAGTCACCCAGGGCCACCGAGGCGTGGGCGTCCCTGGCACCCCCACACTGACACAGGGCGCCATTGCTGCAAGAGGGGACCCAGAGGACAGGAGCATGACGAGCCTTTGTTGGATCTACACAGACACTCAGAGATCAACGTGCTCAGCCTACCTGGAGGAGTCTTCCACAAAGGTGGTGCAAATTCTTTTCTTGATGATTTTGGGGATCCAGCTCTGTGAAGATTTAACAGGTAGAGAGATCCGATGTAAATAAATGAGTTTTTTCACTTTTTTTGCCCCTAATGTGATTCTGTGGGTTCTGGGTGAAGGGAAGCAGCCTGGGTACCAACGTTGACTCAGAAGTACCTGCTAATATGACATGTCTGATCACTGTGACTTCTGAAGCACTGCTGAAGTTTCAGCTCAGATTTTCAAGCGTCTGAGACAAAGAATGTGCACGGAGGATGTGAGCAGGGGAAGGTATATTTAGTGCATACCAAGCATTCTGCAGCACAACATCAAAATGACCTGACATTGAGAGGGTGGGCAACTACATACGCTCGAAATTACACACAGCCAAGAAGGGTTTCAGAACCCTACGCTTGTTTCAGTTTTGCAGCCGTATGCTAAAATAATAATTTTAAAAAATTAAGTCCTCTCCTATTAGGCTATACCCAATACACAGACAAATGAGAATTTTTTATTTATTTTTTTATTAAACTCAAAAAAGATTAACATTTTTTACTGTGCTGCACATTATAACTTGTATTTGTGTGTGTGTTCAATAATTCATGGTGTAATTTCAATACATTATTTAAGCATTTTAAAATATTCTGCCGTGACCAACAAGGCCCTTAGAGATCAAACTCCATCATATCTGAGGAAACCACCACCCAAGCAGACGGCTCTGCCCCACAGTGCCCGTTTACTGGTGTGTGTCGCACAATTTTTGAAAATGGGATGGATAGGTGTGGAACCAACTCGCTGACCGGCTAAAAGTGGTTTTACAATTTAGACTGTAAATATAGGTCAGTTCGCATTGAAACAGCATTAATCATTTTAACATGACAAAATATCTACAATGTCATGATTATCACTATTTTTAGAATAACTAATTATCACCGCGTGATTAATAACAACAACAACAACAACAACAACAACAACAACAACAACAACAATAACAATAACAGCTGATGTAAATAGTATAATAATAAAAGGGCCGCGTTCCAACTAGTTGCGCTCTAGCCGCCTTCCGGTGAACTACCGCTGAGACAAGAGCAGGAACATCGAGCTGGGACGCAGCCCTCCCTCCTGTCCTTAGACGCGACCGTCTTGTGGAAGAGACATATTTGCTGTGAGAAAAGATCCTTTTACTATTTTTACACGCTGCGTTACCGACCTTTAATTACAGCCTAGCCTGAGCCAACAATAAATAATCATATCGGTAGCTTTGCTAAACCAGATGCTACATTTAGCCACGACACCGGGAGAGATGCTAGATGCTTCATCCAGTTGCAGACGTCTGTTTTAGATTTACGCGATTCCGTTTGAATTTGGGCTATTTTGGAAAAACCTAATAAACGCTTGTGGACTTTAACCAACGACGCGTATGTTTGACCTCGCTTGGGCTAGGGGAGTTTCATTTCTCCAGGCAGCTAGTTTCGCTTCCAGCGGGCTCGTAAACACCACCGAGGTCCCGAACCGAACCGAACCGAACCGAACCCAGCGTCTGTGGGCCTCAGGTGGGGCGACACACACGCAAACCATACAGGCGGCTTTGGTGCGCGCTGCTCCGTGCACGCACACGGGCGTCGCCGCGGCTCGGAGCTCCAGGAATCACTTCCTGACACAACTTTCGCATCTTCTCGCTCATTTCTGAGGAGCGGATCACCGGCTGGCGAGGACGGCGAGGACGGGACTAAGAAGCGGCTTCTCGCTTCTTCCGTCCCGGAAGCCAACTCACCTGGTCCTTCTCAGACTTCTGGATCTGGTCCCCGCCGCCCCCTCCTCCTTCTTGCCCCGTCTCTCTCATGTTTTTTCCTCTTTTCAGAGCTGAGTGACAGATGCGGTGGGAAGCCACCGAGCTTCAGAGCGCTGCCCGCCCACTGCTCCAGTCAGCTGGGCGTCTGTGGCCACAGACCTGCAGCTTTGCGTGTGCACGTGGGGTGTTTTCATTCGGAGAAAACTAGGTGCAGGAATTCCACTCAGGTGAGGGTGCGGTTCCTGCAAGACGCTTGCAAGCAAATACCGTCCTCCTGCAAGCCCAGACGGCAGAGGAGGAGCTAAGTCCGCCCAGACACACACTTCTCACGCCATTAACACACACTAGAATCTTGACTCTCGGTCAATGGTGAATCTCCAAGGAGAAGTGGTTTCGGATGAGATTGGGAACCAGGTTGGGAAATAGGGATACCTGGGAGCCCGTGCACCCACCAGCTGGTCTGAAGGTGCCACCATGCCGAGGAATCATCTCAGTTCAGAACTAAATGGCAATAGAAACATAAAAATCAAAGGAATCTGTATTTAAAGGAGCATCTAATTCCATTTTAGGCAACTTTCAATCTCTTAGCTGCAATGAATGTAATTATTTTCTAACTATGTCTTCTCTTAAGAGCAAAAACAACAGCACCAATCATGTTTGTAATATTAAATATTTATTGTAAAATACATTTAAATACATAAGAATATATATATTAAGACAAAAACAGATTAAATATTTGATTTGGTCTTCAAAAACATCCATCATCAGTGCTGATACAGAGCACAGGGCTGTGACGTACCGCTCAGTCGGACTCAGAACCAAGGCGGACGCTCGGTTATAAATAGATAAGTGACTTTGCTGAGAACTGTCCACCTGTTAGTCTCTCATCCCCCTCTTTTTTTTGTCCCTATCTGCCGTATCCTTGTGGGTCGTTGACCTCCGGGGACCCGTCTTTTCCTCGTCTCTGGCCCATTTGGAACAAGGTGTTGGCCAGATTGTGGACCTGGCACGTCCCGACATGGCATCCGCGCTGAGGAGCACGCCGTGCACGCAGCCTGGCGGCCAGCCTGCCAAAGTTAAGTCAAGGCTTTGTTAATATCGCACCATTTCCATTAGAAAACCCCCAAAAACCGACCAAGTTGTTCAATCAAGACGCATTTGTTAAATATCGCTGCTCATTTCAGGCCGGTCTTGGTGAGCAGCCCTCGTACCTGTGTCTGAGCACTTCCAGGTTCAGGTGTTTGACCTCCGAGGTGTAGGGGACGACCCTCAGAGCCTTAGCACGCTCTTCCTCTGTCTTGCCTTCCAGCCCTGAAGGCTGGACAGGCCCCAGCGGCAGGACGGCGTCTGGCCTGTGAGTCCATCAGAGAGACAGGGTGAGACCACTCTGTCCCCCCCTTCCCGTTAGCTGTCCTCCCACCGGTGTCCCCCCCACTCACCCCAGAGGTGGTCGGAGCGGCGTGGCGACGGTCAAAGTCACGATCAGCAGCAGCACGATGGCAATCTCCATACCGCAGTGGCCTGGGTCAGACAAGCAGCGATGAAGATGAGAATAGCTTCATCCAGGTTTGGTTTGGAGTACGCGCAACAAAAAAAAACAAACAAACAGAAGAAAAACCGCAGCCAAACAGACTGGTCCACGTGTGTAGACATGAGTCCAGGATGGTGCTTACCGCCAAGGAAATCCCCAATCCCTGCTGTGGCTGTTGGATCCGGCTGGAAAGGTCTCGCTCGCGGGCAAAGTTGGGAAAGTCCTGCCGACCGGGGCTCCTTTATAGTGTTGTGGAGAGGTGTGGAGGTGTGTCTTCCTTCTGGGACATGCTGTCACTGACAGCTTGGTTCCCACGCTAATCAGTCACTCACAGCGGCACATTTCTCGTCTGTTTGCAGGAGATGCGTTGCTAGTTCGGTTTGGTTTGTTTTTTTTCCACAGGTGTGGTTGTTCCGGCACGGAATTGTACCCAAACTTGAAGTGACCTTGAGTCTTGTGCAATGTTTACATCATTTCTCTGCTCACTTTATGCTAGGCGCACCCTCCCCCGTCCACATCCTCCTCTAATCCCTGCCCTCCGTCCCCTCGCTTCTGAGCGATTGTTCCAGAAAGCCTTCTTTCATCTGCATCACCTGCAGGAAGCCCACACAGCCCAAAATAACACCGATTCTGCTCGAGGCTTTTCTTTATCGCCCCATTTTTCCTGTGTCCTCTTCCCCTGGGTCGTTCCTGCCGTCACCGTGTTTATTCCTCTGCCGGCCTTCGCTCACACCCACCTCTCCGCCTGTATTTGAAAAACAACTTCTCCACCGTTCCAAGCAGTAAATCAGACCTGAGAGCTGATGGGGGGAAAGAGCAACCCTCGTCCTCCAGATGCACCAAGAAATATTTGGACACGTGAAAAAAAAATGGGTTTCTGGTAAACGGTGCCGGTGCTTTTAATCTTTTAGCCCTGCTAGTGAAGCCATTAGGGCTGAGTGTGGGTCTGATGGGTCACAACCACCGCATCTCTTTTTCCCAGCTGCTCCTTCTTAATCACAGCCTCCCGTCTCACCTCCTTTGTGTGTCTTTCCTCTGACTAGCTAGTGAGCCGTGTGTGTTGAAAGAGGAGCTCACTGAGTCACTTCTGGTCCACGTGCGCACCAGAGCATCGGCAGCGAACCGCAGCTCATGCCTCGCGCGCCGGTTCGGTTGGCCCAACAACCCGCCACACGACTGCGGGTGTCCCCACTTGAGCGCGAGGACACTCGTTTACGTCCCTGACTGAGCAGCCCGGACGTTCACGGTTAAATCTGCACAGCAAAAACACAGTGTGTTTTTATGTCGTTTTTCTGGGGCCCTGATGATTCGCATCCCGCTATCGCTGAGACATTGTGCTTCCTGTTGTTGCACCAATCCCAGGCTGCGTTTCCGTTGGCCGCGGGTCACAAGAGCCAGCATCCTGTCAGGAAGGCCCGCCACTCACTCACACAGCGTCTTCTCGCAGATTACGTCTTCCAGGACGAGCGCGGAGGCCGAGGCGGGAAAGAAGATAACGACAAAAAACTCCATTACCCTTTAAATGAAGAAAGTGGGAAGTTAAATTCACTTTTGCACATCACAAAATATCAGCACTTGGAGTTGAGTGTTGCCATTTATGACATTCATTTCATTTAATGGCAAATGTTCTCTGACACGCAGCTTTATGGATAAATTAGATGAACCCCGGAATTAGCTCCTCATTCTGGTGCAGTGATATAAAACTGGACGGACAAATTCAGGTTTTCAGTTACATGACTGAAGGCCTTTCTTTGATACCGAAGCTCTTTTCTCAGGACTAGTGCAACAGCCAGAGAAGCGTGACAGATATCTGAATATCTGTGTCATCAGGAGGTTTAGTGAACGAGTGTGTTCAGGATGGACAGAAAGAGATGTGTGCTAGATGCCCTCCAAGGTCAACACAGAGATATAAGCTCAGAGTCCATTAGTGGATTATGAGCACAACCACTCACCACTGCTGTGTCTCCTGGATTACAGAGTGAGGGAGAGAAGCGGGCACATGCACACGTATCACAGGAGAACCGGGGAGCTGTCGGGTCAGACGTGCACCGCGGCTGAAGCAGTGACGCCGTTTGGTTCTTCTGGGAGCTGGGACCGGTTCGGGCTGAGGAACTTCATTTTCAACGGTAAGGGCCAAAATACCAGCTGCACCTTTGGAGGGGTGTGTGTAGGTTTCATGTGACTAGTAACGGGTCACCTGTTATGCTGGGAAACTGCCTGAAAAGTTAATTGTGTGTGTGTGTGTGTGTGTGTGTGCGTGCAGGAAGAATGGATGTGGACTTGGACGGGATTATCCAGTGCATCAAGCAGGGAGATGAGCATGGTGTTCATACACAGCTGCAACAGTTCAACAAAGAGGTAACACACACACACACACACACACACATGCTGCTGCTGCTGAGAACACATGTGAAGTGTCATGTCTGTCCTGCAGTTTGCACAGTGCTTCTTCTTTGACGCAGAGGAGAGAGAGCGGAGGAAAGTAAGTCATGTCCCACTGCTGCTCTATGCCAGGTCCGTCCCCCTGTGTGTCCAGGTCCGTCCCCCTGTGTGTCCAAGTCTGTCCCCCTGTGTGTCCAGGTCCGTCCCCCTGTGTGTCCAGGTCCGTCCCCCTGTGTGTCCAGGTCCGTCCCCCTGTGTGTCCCAGCCTGCGGGCGTCTCTGTCCCTCCGTCTGTCTGTGATTAGCGATTCTGCTGCATCAGTTGCCTCTGATCCTCTCTCCCCACACACTCAAACAGATTGAGTCCAGTCCGCCGACCGGCCGACGTGCTGCACCCATCCTAATCTCCTCAAGTCTTCCTTTCTTTTGTGGACATTAGATGGTAGACGAATAACTAAAGAAACCAACGAGCAAGGCCAAAAAAGCAATCCCAATAGTTTTAATCAGTACATCATATTACCAATTTTTGTTATCCTGTGTTTGTTATGCAGGTTTTAAATCTCCTAACAATACTAACGTCTGTTTCTGCTGATTTATTCTACATCGACCCAATCAAACAGCACCTTGCTGGGCCAGATAAAGGTCTTCCCAGCACCTTTGGGTGAACAGTCAGCAGCTGCTGGGAAGGATCTTGAAATGAATCAAGAACAGTTTCTCTTCCCCAGCTTAGTTTACCAAGACTAGAACACACCTACAGTACTACTGGGAAAATTAGAATAGCCTCTAAAAGTTGTTTAATTTAGGCAAACCAACACGTTTTATAAACTCATTACCTGCAAAGTGAGACGTCTGAGGCTTTTATTTGCTGATCATGAATTACAGCTAATTTTCCCAGCAGTAGTTCTGTGTGGTGCAAAGTTTGCATAACTTTAGATCTACTAACTTACCTCTTCTGCTAAATTGCTTTCTGTCAATGGGATGCTTCATAAAGCAACGCAAACTAGAAGAGGTACAGTATCAAAAACAAACGTTTGCACTTTTATTTCGTTATTTTATAATAATGCCAACGTCGTTCTTTGTCCTCCTGTGTCAGTTTAAGAAGAACAAAGTCAGAAACTTTGCTGACTCGGACTCGGACTGTGATGAGTACGACCAGGAGAACCAAAGCCTTGTTCTCAGACAGGTAACTCCGGGTTTTTCCCGGTTCTTCCTCCCAGGAATGACACTCAAAAGAATCTGTTCCTCCTCCAGAACTTGGCTGTTGTCCTGTTGAGGTTCGTGAGAACTGGAGTCAAAGGGCACCTCCTGAGAGTGTGTCTTCGCAGCCTGAGGATCCTCTCCAGGGACAAAAAGGTCCTGGGACCTTTTGTGACAGACGCCGCCCTCCTGACGGTGGCCAGACATGCCGGGTTGACCGCGGGTGGCGACGCGGGCGACGACGCAGGCGGCTCCGACGCTGAGTTCTACGACAGCATCGTTGCTTCTCTGGCCGAGGCCAAAGTGTCCGAGAGTCGCATCGACGAAGACGAAGGTTTCGATGTTCCTGGGGACCACGACGAAGAGTGCCCGGCGTTTGACGAGGACGCCAAGAGCGATGTTAGCAACGCCAACAGCGCAGATCTGGACAGCATCAGCTGGGCGGAGAGCCACCGGGCCAGCATCAACGAGCTGCGCCGAGGCAGCATCCATCAGAAGATGCTGGAGAGAGGGCGGAGGGACCGCAGGGAGAGCAAGATGGAGGTGGAGGAAGAGGAGGGGGATTCCGGAGAGGAGGCGCAGAGGAAGGAGGCCATGAAAGTGCTGTGCAATGTGGTCTACAACAGCGTCTGGGCCCAGGAAAGGTTCAGCAGTCTGAGGTACGCTCACACTGAGGCGGTGTAACCCTCCGCCAGCGTTATCAGGTCGCTGACACCAAAGCGGCTGTGGCCTCTCTGAGCGGCGGGTCGTGACCTTGGCTTCCTGTTCTAACGGCTGAACTCTGGTTACTGTTTCAGACTCATGTGCGGCCTCGTGGAGCGCCTCTCCGCCAGCATCAGCTGCTCGCCTCCCTCCAGTGTCCAGTTCTATGAACTTCGCCTGGTCTTCCTCATCACTGCCCTACGGCCAGAGCTCAGGACGCAGCTTCAGCAGGTGTCCTGAGCTCTGGGGACATTTAACTCCTGAAACCGTAGTTTTACTGTCTGGCTCAGGAAGTGTCATATTTTTCATTTCTTTTCCTTTTTCATGCGCACCGTGTGGCTCTGCTAGGAGGGAGGGGTCTCCATTCTCACCGCAGCTCTGGAAAACTGCCTGGAGGTGCAGTGGAAGGACCAGTATGAGTGCGTGCTGGCCCCAGATGCTCCCCCCATCTCACTGGAGGCCTCCCAGCGCATCATAGAGATCCTCAAAATCCTCTTCAATATCACCTACAGCACACACAGGCAGGAGCCCAGTGAGGTCAGTGATACCGGATGCCGATTATGTGGCCTGTTGGCCTTCACATACCATCTGAAATGGCAGCTTCTTCTCCTCCTCCTAACCTCTCTTTGTTCTCTGCCCCTGCCAGGATGATGCGGCCCTCTACCGACACCTAGTGGCGCTCCTGCGTGTGTGCCTGATGAAGCAGTGTTTACTTGCAGATGACACTGATGACCTCCAGGGGTGAGAATGAGCTAAAGTCAGGCTGCACTCAGCAGGAAATTGCACCTATAGGTCTCTGTATATTCCTGGGTGCTCTTTCATCAGCTCTCCCTGTTGTTGTCGTTAGTCACACCGTGAACCTGCTGTCGGCGCTGCCTCTCCAGTGCCTGGACGTGCTGCTGATGGTGCCTCTGGAGCCTGGCTCAGAACAGTGCAGAGGGGTCAACATGGACTGCGTCCACACCCTGGTCCTCTTCATGGAGAGACGCCTGGAGTCGGTGGGGCAGAGAGCAGAGCCGTAACAGAAAAACAGCTTCAGTGGAGAAGCCCCGTCTGATGCCTGAACACGCTTGATGGTTTCAGGGTGAAAAGATGAAGGAGAAGCTGACGCCAATCCTCAACCTGCTAACCGAGAGCTGCAGGGCCCACAGGGAAACACGCCGATACATTAAAAACCACGTAAGGCTCCTCCGTTCTGGCGAACCTTTGAAAACAGATGCACTGAGGTTCCAACCCTGCTTTTAGATCCTGCCTCCTCTGAGAGACGTAACCCACCGGCCAGAGGAGGGCACCACCATGAAGAGCCGCCTCATCCGGCTCATGACACACTTGGACACCGATCTCAAACATTGTGCTGCCGACCTAATCTTTGTCCTCTGTAAGGAAAACGGTAAGAGCAAACAAGGGGAACGTCGTCAGTTTTCCGAGGGGGCCTTCCCCCTCTCCACCTTTCCTCCGAAATCACAAATAACTAAATGACTCCGTTCATTTAAAGATGGTTTCTCATAAAAAAATGATTGAGAAGTCTTTTGTACACGTCCGGTAACCAGCAGTTTTTCTTCCAGTGAGTCGTTTTGTCAAGCACACTGGTTATGGCAACGCCGCAGGCCTGCTGGCCTCCAGAGGCCTGCTGGGTGGTCAGGGGCTCCGCACCCTCAGCCCAGAGGGCCAGTACTCCAGCGACTCCGACTCGGACACCGAGGAGTACCGCAAGGTCAAAGATCGCATCAATCCGGTGACGGGGCGGGTGGAGTCGCCGCAGCCGGACCCCATGGAGGGTATGAGCGAGGAGGAGAAGGAGGAGGAGGCCAGGAGGCTGCTCCTGCTCTTCAACAAGGCTGCCAAGTCAGTGGAACCGTCCCGCACGTCACGGCTCCAGCTGCAGACGTGGCAGAATCCTACAAACCTTTGTATCTCCGCTTTGCAGAGACAACCTGATCCAGGCGATGGGAGTGGATGCCGAAGGAAAGCTGGTCTCAATGTCGGGACTGATGGAAAAATCCATCCCCGAGCAGAGGGATTCTGGGTCGGACAACGACGGAGGAGAGAACTAAAACCCCTCAACCCTTCGCCGGTTCACTTCTTTTTTCTGTAAATATTCTATTAGTTGTCAGCCAATCAGAAAGCTCTGTTTCCCTGTGAATACACAGCAGTGAGGTCAGCAAATACCGATCTCAGCTGCCGGGAGAACAAACTGGCTCAAGGTGAAAACACAACACCGTCCCACCGTCCTCCGGTTTTATTCAGAGGCTTCAAACAGATTAGGAGACATTATAAAATGGCTGAAACATGATCACAATAACAGAAGAAAATTCAGCATTTAGGAGTAAAATACCGCACTTCTAAAGGCCACATGTATAATGAGAGATGCCCCTTCTAGAAAACCCCACAACCTTCATTCTTCAGTGGGTTAACCTTCTTCAAATGTGCTCTTCTCTTCCCGCCTCTCTATATTTTAACCTCACTCACAAGTGTTTTGATGTCCGTCTCACTCCTCACCTTCTCCAGAAATAGCAACTTTTGTGTGACCGCAAAACCATTCTCCGGAAACACCATGACAACCAATGTCCGTCTGTAGACCTATGACTGGATTCCTAGGTTTCTTCTTGCCCAGCAGCCCCCTGGTTCGTGATCACGACAGACGCGTGAGCTTTGGGAGGGTGGGGAGTCGTGCAGTGGCCGCTGTTGACATGTGGTGTTTGCTTTCTTCTGTCTTCTGCTGCTTGTCTCACAGTAGGCTACGTGTGGACTGACTGTCTCCAGCTGCAGATATTCTTATTGCATTCTTATTTTCGGTGCTGGAATATTCAATAAAGACACGCATCTGCTCCATGTGCTACCTGCTGTGGCTCCTCGTCCTTTTCATGCCGCCTATTTCATATGCTCACAGAGTCCGTTTAGGAAACAAGATTATAAACCCCAAAATTTAAATAGGAGAACTGATACTGGTGCACACCAGCACAACTATAATCACCTGAAGGAGGGTAAAAGAAGCAGCCACTGCTGGGAAATGTGCAGTAGCCTTTGTCAGGACATTTCCATCATCTCCTCCAGTGACATCTGCAGTTCCACGGACTGCAGAGAGGAGGCGCCACCCGCAACGGCCATGTTCTTCAGCAGCTCCATGGAGGTCAGGACCACCTGCGTGGAAAAGAGCACATTCCAACTGAGCGGAAGGCGCGAAGCGGACAGAAGTGGAGCGGGACGGTGTCTTTGCGGGTGCTGAGACCTCTCACACCTGCTGCGTCACCTGTGTTCAGCTTTACCAACAGAAGGCAGAATGGAGGAAGTGAGCAGTTTTATTTCATGGATTCTGACGGTTTATGCAACGAGCTATAACCTAGCTGCTAAACTGAGCATCAGCTACAGGTTCTCTACATGCTGTCTGTGCGTTTTCATGAGACAGGAGGCTCTCTCACCTCCACTGTGATGAGTTTCTTCTCCCAGGGCCTGTTGTCTGGGTCGGGCCACTTCTCCCCCAGACACAGGAACAGGGAGTGGGGCGGGCTGTCTCTGCCGCTGACAAAATCCAGAATTCCTACCGTAAAGAGGAGATACGTCCCATGAGGATGATGAGAGATGTCAGATATCTGTGATGGGCTTCGCCCACCTTGTATGAAATCCTTGAACAGGTAGAGCGGCTGAGGCTCCAGTTTGGAAATCTCCTGAGGCGTCCTGCTGTGGTCAAACCGGGAGAAGCTCCAAAAGGCTTTGACATCACCTCGACGCAGGCCGTACACCACGCGGCCCAGAACCCCCACGTCCAAACCAGCGCCCAGGTTGTCCAGGATGCGCTGGGTTAATTGGGCCTGCTTCTGATCCAGTATGAACCCGGGGCTCGGCAGAGAGACCAGGTGGAGGCCAGACTTGGGGTCCAGGACTGGTCCCGTGAGATCAGGCCTGCCGTGAAGAAAAGCCAGTCGGTATTTGTTGGATCTCAACTTGTCTGCCTGAAAAAGAGCGCCGAGAACCTTCCTGTCTCTGCCAGTGAAATATACTGAAGCGGGTTTATGCAAATCTCCGTTAGCCAGAACGCGGTAGAAAAGATGGGAACTATGTCGAAAAGAAAGACTTTTCACCATCACATTCACATGACCTGATGCTGAACCTGAACGGATTTAAAGATCAAAGGTGGCGGGGGAACAAAAATCATTGTTTAAAACCACATCTGTGAATGCCTCGAAGCTGAGCTTCAAGGTGATGTAGAGGAGCTCCCTGAGGTGTTACCTGTAGACGAAGCAGACTCCAGCCTCATTCTCAACCAGCTGCTCCGACACCTTCACCCCTCGGTAGAACACCGACACCCTGAACTGGGTCTCTACGCATCCGGGGAGACAGGAGAAGTTGGAGCACACGTGTAAAAGATGCATCTGCAGGTTCAAATCTACGCTACTATAGCGTGTGTGTGTGTGTGTGTGTGTTGGCGGGGGGAGGGGCGGCGGTCTCCAACTCACTGAAATGATCTCCATCACTCGTCATGTTCATTGTATGTAGGAACTGCTCCGCCAGCTGCCCCCCGCAGGCCCCTCCCTCAGCCTCCTCCTTCGGATGTGCCGGTTGCTCAGGCAACTGGCCTTCACCGGCGGCACCCTCACACGTTACTGGATACCGCTGTTGCCCAGGCAACATGCGCCCACCAATCACAGCCTGTGGTTGGAGATGCTGTTGCTCAGGGGGAGGCTCGGAGCCTGCAGCTCCCTCTGTGGGAAAAGTTGGAAAAAAGAGAAAAAACTACTTTCCAGAAGAAAAAGAACCAAATAAATTCTACCTGGAGCAGTCTTGGGCCCAACCTGCGAGGAGAGGAGAGGAGGAGAGGAGAGGAGCCGGTGGGTTTACCTGTCTCTGAGCCAATGTTCAGTCCTTCCAGACACTCCTGAAGAATATCTTTGCTGGCGGCGGAGTCAGCTGGCAGGAAACATCACAAGAAGCGCTCTTCAAATACTCCAACACATTTACACAAAATCAACTGAAGGAGACTCTTAATAAACCTCCATCCCTCCCTTACCTAAAAAGACATTTTCCTCTGAAAGATAAAGGCAATGTTGAAAGAGCTGTGGTTGGCTCTGAAACATCAACACACACACACACACACGTGAATACGTTCCATTCACCTGGAATCTGGTCTGATCCAACATTTGCATTGTGACTTTCTCACTTCTTGCGTAGGAAGGCCCAGATCCTCGTGCAGGTCAGGCTCACCTTGTCTCTGGGATCTACCAGAGGAACTCGCTTTGAAAGCAGAAGCAAAGAGCTCAGCTGGCTTTTCTGGATCGATTCGCCTCAAAAACAACGCTTTCATCTTCTAATCTCGCTGACAAATGGCTCTGTACTCGTTTTAATGAATTTGCATATTAGCTTGACGAATCTCAGCCAGTCGTACGTGAAGGCTGGACGGGCGGTAGCTGGAGATCCACTAACGGGTGCCGAGACGGGACTCGCACACTGGCGGAAAATATAATAATAATAATAAAAGAATGAACCCCAACAGGCTTACTCGCTGATGAGGACTCCTCTGGCCAGCGGAAGACTTTGTGGGGGTTAGCGTTGTCGTTCTTGTTGTCGGAAACCAGCTGGAAGCCCTTCGCTCGGAGCGCGCTGCGGAAGTTCCTCTTCCAGATGGACGTGTCCCCGTGGACGCGCCCGTTCCCGCTCACCTCTGCCCAGGCCTGCAGGGAGGGTACGCTCTTTACACCGCAGAGAGGCTTTTCAGGGGCCAATCTCAGAAATACACCAGCGTACTTCTGCTGGGATCAGCGTTTTCTTACACCAGTAACGCTCATTCAGTCACCTTAAAGATGAGAACGTCAGCGTCAGACGAGTCCTGCCTCAGAGCGTGTTTCCAGGGGATGGAGAACTCTGTTCTCTCCTGGTTGGTCCACTGCACACCTGGATATTTGTTGCTGTTGACGTTTTCGCGCAGCCACGGGATGAGAAGTGGTTTACAATGAGACATCCTGCAGAAGAGAAACCACCGTTCCACTTTAGTATTAGGCCAATTAAAAAGCACAACAGTGAATGGACGTTTTTATAACCATAGACTGATGTCATGTAAATTTTATTACCTGAATATTTATCCAAAACATACATTTCACTGAAAACCTAATTACAGTTTGACAGGATAAGTGTAGAAGTTGGTTATTTATAGTCTTTAGCTTGACACGCAATCATTTCTATTTTAGAGGATTTATACTTATTATTATACTTATACTATATTATTCTGAGATTTAAAAAAAATAAATAAAATAAAGCTAAAGTAGTATTTTTATGCAGTTGTAGTGAGGAAAAAGTGGAATTAAGCTACACTTTTTCAGAACTTCAGTGACCAACTGGGAGAATTTATTTCACTTCTTTAAAAAAAAAAGCGTAAAAGCCTCACTGCTAGATTCACGAAACACGAAATGAAAACATCAAATAAATTGATCGAGGGAGATTATACATATTTAAAAAAAAAAACCAAAAGAGGAAATGGACGAAATCCAACTTTTGAAAACACTAACGACCACTACAGCCCGTGAACACAAACCCCATACCTGGCGGACAGCGTCGGGGTGAGCGAGGCTCTGCGGGCGTGTCTGTCGGGAATCTCTGGCTGCTCCGGTCCCCGATCCCGGCCTTAGACGAGCCGCAGCCTCCTGCAGCAGCGACACTTTATCGGGAAACTCCGAAAACTGGGTTTCGGTTTCCCTGTACCTGTGACGTCATCACGCACAGCGGCGCGTCATACCAGGCGAAACCGCTAGGGGGCGCGGTTACACGCACCGCCGCTCTCCTGCAGGCCAACAGCGGTAATGACCTCTTCTTTACCTCTTCTACACTCTTTACAACAACTAAAGCTACAAAACTAAAAATTAAAGCTACAAATATAAAGTAACTCAACAGGTTAAATCCCGCTACAAAGTTTCTGTGACTTGTATTGACAGAGGAAAGACTGACCACAGAGAAACGCTCTTTGTTCTTTGCAGGTTTTATTTGTTTCTCAAATACAGGAGAGTTAATGTACAGAAGGACAAAGAATTTCATCAAGAACTGTACAATATTTACAACACGTTTTTTCCTTTTTATGGAAAATTAGATTGTTTTCAAAATAAGTCATAGTATGCACAAACATCAAAATGATAAAAATGAAATGACTATTTCTTTAAATATTACTTATTTATACTCCTTCCCATTCGGGAAATGGATAGTTTACTTTTTTCTTGCACCTGCATGAATGATGATGAACAGAAGCACAACAATGTTAAGTTTCAAATAGAATTTCCCATCTTTTTTTTTTCCTTTTCTTCCTTTTTTTTGTTATTTTACACCCACCTTATTACACCCCTTGTTTCTGTCTCAACATCTGTTCTTTTCTACAGAGGGGAAGACGGCTGGGAAAAGTGGGTTACCACTGTATACTGAACCTGTGGCAAATTGAAAAAATAATAAAAATAAGAATAAAATGCTAGGGCAGCCACCCAGTGCTTGTGAGATTTTAAGTTAAAAACCTCCTCATATAAATAATAAAAATGTGTTTATATATTATCACACAGCAGGCTGGAGCTGCCCTTCACAGAATACTGGATGAGGGACAGAGAGAGGAGAAAGAGAAAGAGAGCGTTTATCATCACATTTCATGTCAATCTGACGACAAGTCCATGTTCACTCTACACGCATTTTTAAAAAGCATTCTCACCTTCTTCCACTCTTCAAAAGCCAACAGCTGACGTTAGTCTTCAAAAAAATAATTTATGTAAAAACTAAGTGGTAATAGTTTCTCTTTGAGCTATTGTCTTTATGACGCACAGTTAACAAGATGTCAGTGACTCCTCCGGTGACTTGGCGTTTGAAGCTCCTCCTCTGTTGTCCATTTAATTCCTCCTTTTCCTTTCCAAACCAATGGGTCAGTTCCTTCTTGACATGCCTGTGGCCCCTGAAGGGGTGGGGGGCGGGGTCCATTCCTTCGCACAAAGTAAGTAAGACATTTCTTTAGTCTTTTGATCAACAAGAAGAAAAAGAAGAGAGGCCAGTGTCCGAGGTCACATGAACAGACCCCCTTGTGTTCGGCACTGGCTCTACAAATCCATCCTCGTGTCTCAGAGACGTGAGGAACGTTGGGGGCGGGCTGTACAGTAGGATCCATCGTTGTTTTTTGTATTTTCCTTCTTTTTTTCCCCCTCACATCTTCTCTTTTTTGCAGTCACCTCAGGCTTTGGTGCTGAGTGTGAGCAGCTCAATGAAGGAGCTGAAGAGGGTGTCCAGCCAGCTTTGGTTGGCCATGCACTGCTGCACCACCTCCTCCTGGCCGGGGTCTTCAGCTGCCTGTTCAATGGTGTGGGTCTGGGGGGACGGAGGGAGAGATAAGCACACGCTCAGCCTCCAGAATCCTGGGTGAAAGGAGGTAAACCATGAATGCTGCGTGCGCTTACCTCCTTCTTGCACTGTAAGAAGGTGTGGTATTTATAGTGATGCAGAGAGTGGTAGAGACTGTAGATCCGGTACGAATCTGCTGACAGTTTGATGTCCTGAAAGCGAGATCAGGCTGTAAGAACAACGCTTCAAACGACAGAAGAACCCTCTGAATGATTTCAAAACTGAATTCAATTCTATAGATGTGAGGCAGCCTTTCAGACTCACAGCAGGGTGGGTGTTTTTATACCACCTGCCACACTTTCCCTCCCAAACCCTTGTTTTTAATCAATTCTGTTTCCATGGCAACCGGTATCGCTCACCTGGTTAGAGTACAAGTTTCCCATGGTAACCACCGAACCCATCACACGTAGGGCGATATTTGACAGCTTAAATTAAACTAAAAAACAGCCAGGCTTCCTTCGTAGAGGCGGTTTTAAACTTGAAACCCACCAAGCGCCCACCGATCCTCTCAGCACACACGCCTACCTGTGGTTTAGGCAGGGACTTTTTAACTCTGTTGAGGGTCTTGCGGTTGTAGGCATCCCCGCTGAGCCGCACCCTCACCACACCTGAATCCAGGGGGTCCACAATGATCTGGGGGTATGCGTGCAGGACCTCCTGCCAGGCACAGCGCCGATGACGCGCGTCAGGAAATGACACAGACGGCAACACGCTTCAGCACATATCCACGACCACTGGTGTTATTCCACTTAGATTATTCAGTCCAGTCTTTTATTATTCATTTTTCAATTTAGGTGCAATTCCTCAATGTAGGTCTTCATTAGTCAATAGGTAACATAGAATTTCTAGTTTAAAAGTGGACACAGGGAAAATAAAAATGGAAAATCTGCGATTAAAAAGAGGCAGAAAAGGCCTGCAGGACAGGCGGGACGGATTACCTGGTGCTGAGAGCTCATGCTGACTCTTCTCAACAACCTCCTCTTCTGTTCGCTGAGGATGCTGTCGATCTTCCTCATCGGTGGGAGGTAAAGCTCATCTGGGGGCCAATCAAGATGCAGCCAATTATGATTCAGGCAGCTGCCAATCAATCCCACACCAAGGGCCGATTGGAAGCCCATCTTTTCTGGCTGCAATCCTGGGCTTCTCTCTAGCCCGCCCTCCTGTGTTTACTCTATATGGATCCACAACGTCAGGCACTTAAATGTGCCGCAGAGTCATTTAAAACAAAATATCAATCGACTTTTTTACGCAACCTCAACTGCGAGGCTGTCTGATCCCAGTGCCGCAGTCGGACTCAGTGGGATAGTAAAACCATTCTAGGACTGTCGGTGGGGTTGTCGAGTGGGGGTTCTCACCGGCTGTGTCCTCCAGGGCTTGGATCATGTCCGGGTCCAAAGCTGTGCTGACCAGCATCTCCACGTAGCTCCTGAACATCTCCCTCATCGCCCGGTTGTTCACTCCACCTTTCACGGGCACTGCGGGTGAGAGGGGCAGAAGTCACCGTCTGACATCAACACACGCCCTCCACAGGTGGAGCCACCCAGAGCCTGAGAGCATCTTACTTTCGTTCTCGCTCTCTGAGGAGTCGGAGTCAGAGGATGAGGGTATTTCCTTCAGCCACTTCTTCCTCTTTTTGGGTGGTGGCTCTGCCTTCACTTTGGCTAGCTTGGACTTGGGTGGGCGCTCGGCCCTTTCCTTCTCCTTCCTCTCCAGTGCTTTCTTCTCCTCCTTTCCTCTCCCTCGTTCGGCGGCAGCCGCACGCTTCTCCACTTTCTCCTGCTGGAGGTGCACTCGTTTCTCCTTCTCCCTGTCTTTTTCCTTCTCCTTTGTCTTGAGTACAGAAGCCGATGCTTCTTTCTTCTCCCGCGGTTCTTTTGTGATGGCTGCTGTTGATATTTTCTCCTTTTGGTCCCTCTGGACCGGCAGGGCCACTCTTTCCTCTTTCTCAACTTTAAGTGGCACCTGCGTGGCGGGAGGGGAAGCCATTTTGGGGAGGGGCTGGCGTCTGTGACACACAAAGACAATGTTTCAGCCTTGCCAACGAAAGCGCCGCACCGAAGCTTCAACAGAAGGCACATGGCTAGCACCAGCCTAGCTACGTTTGATTCTGAGCTCGGTCCGGGTTCATTAAAAACGAATAATGATATAGCAGAAATTGCTCTGAACAGACTTTGCACGTGAATACCTGACGGCGGGCGTGGCTCTGCGCCAAGGTCTCCGAGAGCAGACCCTCACGTAGTCCTTCTTGTTGACGTTCTCCAGAAACTTGACGTAGATCCGCTGGTATCGTTTCTTGGCATCTCCGAAATAGCCGAGATACTGAGTCAAAAACAGGTCAAAAGGATGTTAGAATTTAATAGAAACACACACACACACACACACACACACACACACACACACACACACACACACACACACACACACACACACACACACACACACACACACACACAGAGTTTCATGAACAGGGCTTGAGCTCACGTTGCTCGTGGCGCAGAACTGTCTCTGTCCGTCTTTGATCTCGGGGCTAAACTTCTGCAGCAGAGCTTTCTGCACCCTCCAGATTGGTGGGGGCTCCCGGCCTGTCTGCAGGGCCAACTGTAACCGATTGTGCACACGTGAGTCCTTAAAACTTAGACACAGTGACTAGAATAGTCAGATAGCAGTCAACAGGCGAGTCAACAAACGTCAGTTTCGCTTTAGCGAAGACGCAACAAGAACGTCTGATTCTCTGAAGAAGAGCCACTACCTTTAGGGTTCGGATGTCTTCGACTCGCACCACAAACTCGTCCCTTTCTCTGAAGATGCCCTCGCCACCACTCTCGCTCTCGTCTTCCTCACTCTCTCCAGCAATGGCAGCATCTTCTTGCTTCTGGGCCAGATGCAGCGAGGTGATCTTAGGCGGTAGGGGCTCTTCAGGGGAGGCGGGGGACTCTGGAGATGGGGACGGCATGGGGGACTCTTTCTGGGGTGGGGGGGTGGTGGAAACAGGGGGAGGTTGTGGTGAGGCTGGCGGACGACGGCAGCGGGCGGTGGAGGTGGGGAAGGAGGTGATGCGGGAGCGACGGGGCTCGGAGGCTGGGAAGGCCCCTGTTGTTCTTCTGGGGGAGGTAAGGGCGAGGGGATGGAGAGGGGAGGAAGGGGGGAATGAGAGGGGGAACAGGATGAGGCAGGGGATGGAGGAACCGAAGAGGTTGAGGAGTGGCTGGAGCGGGCGGAACCTCAGGCAGGGAAGCTGGAGGAACAAAAGGAAGAGATGAAAGTTGAGGCCGGTCGTCCATTCAGCACGAACGTACGTTTGTCAGCGCGAGAAGGAAGACACGGATTCAAATCTTACCCTCCATGGTAGGCGCACCCAGCGTTTCCAGCTGCGGTTCCCTTTCCTCCATCATATCACTCTCTCCATCCCCACCCATGCTCCTCTCTTCTTCCTCTCTCTGGAGGGGGGGAGCTCTATCTCTCCCATTCCTTTTCTTTCTTTTTTCTTCCTTTTTTTTTGTATATTCCTCATATCTCGTGTTGTGTTGTAAGGTCGGGTGGGGTTGTATTTTAAGGTTAATAATGTTGAGGAGATAAGTTGATTGGGTGTTTTGGTTTTGGGCGTTTGAATGGGGGATAAGGGTGAGAAAAGGGGCTGCAGTGGGGGGTGAGGGGGGACTGTGAGGGCTGGGGCTGGGGCGGCGGGGGGGACAGCTGCGGCTGGAGGCTGGCTGTTAGCTGGGGGGTGTCGTACAGAGCAGAGATGGCCGATGAGATGCTCTTCTGGAGGTCCTGGTTTTTCCCCACGGAGTCCTCCTCGTCGGAGGAGAAGGACGGCAGCGTTTCCAGGTTCCTCTTCAGCTCGTCTTCCAAGCGTTTGGGACTGGAACAGTTGCCCAACGCCAGCCCGCCGTTCCCTTCACTGTCACCAAACGGGGGTGGTGGAGGCGGAGGAGGTGGTGCGGGAGAGAGCGGGCGCAGGCCGCCTGACTTACAGGGGGAGGTTTCGCCATTGTCATGGTCCATTCCGGGAGAAATGTCCAACCCTGGCGGTCTCTTCTCCGACTTAAGGAAATCCAAAAACGAGGCAACGAACCCAGCCTTTGATTCAGAGTCCTTTTCATCACCCTGGAAGGAACAAAAAAAGGTCACGCGTTCATATTTAACAGCACAGCTGCAGTCAAGAGAATAACAAGGGTTCGTTCAGGTTGCTGGTACCCAACGGGGAGCAGGGACCGCTGGACCTCTCACCCTGTCGTCCAGACCCTCCTCATCAACGCCTTCGCTCATCATTTGGCTCTTCTGCTTGTTCTTGTCTTGACTTCTGGTGCTGTCAGCGCTGCAGGGCGGTCCAGGACTCAAGCCCAGGGAGGGAGCAGAACCCACAGAACCATCTGACAAAGCGGGGTCTGTGCCAGACAAAGAGTCCGTCCTCAGCAGGGCGTCGGAGGAGGACAGAGTACCGATTGGCAACTTGATCTGAAAGAAAACAAAAAACAAATGAATAAACTGATCAAAGCGTTTTATTATTGGAAGATTACACTCTTGTTTCATTATAGCTCGAGCTCTTTTTGCAGACTGAACAACACCGACCTTCAGAGGGGGGATAGGCTCGTGGAGCTGCTGGGGGGGGTGCGGAGGGTGATGGAGCTGCTGTTGGTGAAGATGGTGGTGGTGCATCTGATCCTGGTCCTTCCCGCTCATTTCTATGTACATGTCCTCCCTCCTTCCTCCTCGGCCTCGGCTCCCACGGCCCCTACCTCTCCCACGCCCCTCTACAGCGAAGCCTCCACCTACTCCGGCGCCGCCCATTTCTCCCATCATCCCTCGGGGTGCGTAAGGCTCAGGCATTGGGCGGATGCGTGGCCTGCCTCTTGGCCTGGGAGGACCCTCTCTCTTGGGTCTCGTGGGCTTTCTGCCCCTCTTTTTGGGCCCATCCTGAGGCAGAATGGCGTGCGAGCCCATGGGGTAGCCGGACGAGTGGTAGAAGTCAATATCGCTCATTAGGGGGCTCAGAGAGCCACTTCCCCCTTTTCTACAGCTGGACACCAAGTCAGGCAACAGGTCTGGAAGCCGTCGGCTGTTTAGCCGGATGTCAGCCGGCTGGTCAGCCTTGTCTTCATCGTCTTCAAACTCATATTCTTGAGCATAACTCTTCTTCGGCAGTGTGTTGGGGTCCCTGCGCTCCTTTAATAGATGAAAAGAGCTGGACTTAAGAAGTTTCTTGGGGCGAGACGAGCAAAAAATGGGTGACTGCAGACCTCCAGAACCGGCGCCCGTGCCGCTTCCTCCCGGCCCAGCGGACATTTTAGCTCCGGAGTTGTTGGGCCCGGCAGCATTGGAGCCCATGCCCATGGCCGGAGCCTGAGACTGGATTAACCCGAGCTGTTCCGTGTTGACGGTTGAAGGGAGTTCGTGGGTTTTGAGGGAATCGAGATCTAAAGTCATGGTGTTGTTGCTGGGCTCTTCCAGGCCATGACAGTAGGATTCATAACCCTGATCTCCCCCGTGGTGACCCATGATGTCATAGCCAGCTCCACCGCTGCCACCCGTGCCCCCTCCGCTCTGGCCAGCTTTCATGGAATCCATGCCCTCTTGTCCGGCGTGACTTTCGTTCATCTCCTCCTGCCCGGGCCCTGCACCCCCCGCACAGCTTGACTTGTAGTCCTCAGCGCAAAACATGTCTTCCATTCCTGGGAAAAAGGAGCGGTCCTCATCCTGGAGGAGGGGATCTGGGAAGCAGATAGACGTTAGGGGCACAAAGCGATTATTTTGCTGATTCTGTTCCGCTTTCTCCACTGGGCTAACGGTGTCAAACTGGTGCTGTTCGGAGCGCTGCTGGTCCAGTGTGCTCTGTTGTGGGGGCAGCTGGGATGACAGCGCCTGCTGTGGGTCGGGCTGCGGTTGGGAGTGGGCCGAAGAGGACGGCGGGGGTATGTGGTGAGGGTGGCTGTGGGGGTGATGGGAATGAACCTGTGGGTGTTGAGAGCCAGGGTGCTGCTGCTGCTGCTGCTGCTGCTGCTGCTGTTGCTGTTGCTGCTGCTGCTGCTGTTGCTGCTGCTGCTGCTGCTGCTGCTGCTGCTGCGAGTGATGCTGAGAAAGGTGGTGCATGTGCGACGGGGCAGACAAGCCAATGTCGGGCTCTGAGAGGAAGGAGTGGAGCTCCGAGGCCGGGTGTGGCTGGGAGTGGTGGTGGGACGGGTGCTGCCTCTGCTGGTCCTGCTGTCTGTGGCGCTCGCCGCCCGCTCCGCTCCTCCCGCCACCGCCAGGGCCGCCTCGTCTGTCCTCCACGACGGCCACGTCTGTGCCCGAGGTCTGAGAGAGCGAGCGCTCCAACATGTCCAGCGAGGACACCACGGAGCTCTGTTTGACCTGGCCCGGCTCGTGCTGATGCGGAGGGGGGCCGTGGTTGTAGTGAGCCGCCGCCACCTCCAGAGCCTGGGACTGAAGCTGAAGCTGGAGCTGAGTGGTCTGGGACTGGGGCTGATGCTTGCTTGTTCCGAGTGCTCCACCAGCGCCTTCCATTACTGCTTGCTGCTGGCTCAGAGAGTGCTGCTGTTGGGGATGGGAGTCCATTTTATGGTGCTGTGGATGTTGTGAATGAGAATCAATCTTGTGATGCTGCGGGTGCTGACGCGGTTCCATTTTCTGGTGCTGTTGATGCTGCGAGTGGGCATCCATTTTTGGGTGTTGCTGATGCGGCTGGTGGGAGTCCATTTTGTGATGCTGTTGGTGTGGCCGATGAGAGTCCATCTTGTGGTGCTGCGGATGAGGCTCCAGCTTGTTCCGGGTGGTGTGCGACAGCACTGACTGGAGCAGATGAGGAGGCTGGCGGGACTGATCGGTGGGCGAGTCCATGAGCGACACAGCGGCTTGAGCCTGGGAGTGCTGCTGCTGGACTTCCGGTGTTTTCCGAGGGAAAGGGATTTCAGCGCGATCTTGCGGCTTCTTCTGAAGCTCCATTTGAGTGTGGGGGGGTATCTGACTGTGTGAGGACACGTGCTGGTTATGCGAGGAGTGCTGGGGAGCAAGGGAGTGCTGGCTGTATGGATCCGCCCTCCCGTAGTGGACTACGGAGCCTAAGTTGTCATGGTGATGGAGGTGGGAGTGTACTTGCTCGGCACTGCCTCTCCCTCCGCTGCTCCTGCTGCTTCCAACAGCTCTGTCATTCCTCTGCTGCTGTGGCGGCTGTTGGTGGTGGTGTTGGTGCTGCTTTTTTAGCGACATCTCCAGCTGGTTGTCCAGTCCTGAGATGGATCCGCCGGCCCCTGCACTGCCCACTCCGGCTGTGGCTGTGGCGCTGTGCGTTCGTATGACGCTCTGGGGGTGGTACCTCTCCTCCGAAGTCTTGCTCATGTCATAACTCAGCCCTTTGCCCGAATCGGTGGACGGGGGCACCGACTGGGGCTGCGGCTGCGCTTGCTGCGACGTCGGCTGGGGTTGTTGCTGAGGATGGTGATGCGAAGCCTGAGGAGCAGGACTCGCTTGGGCTTGCAGCAGGTGCTGGATCAGGAACTCGTCATCGTCGTCCACTTCCTCCTGGGACCTCTGCGCGCCCACGCCCAACATGGAAGCGTCTGCTTTTGTTTTGGAGGAGGTGGAATGATAGGGCTGAGGCTGGGAGCTGGGGCCTCTGGTATCAGGGTATCCCTGTGGGGAGGACAGGAAGGTGGGGGAGAGAACCGAAGAAATATATTTGTTGGAGCCCGCGCCCCCCGGTGATTGCGTGGGACACGTCGGCACCGGAGAGTGCAACCCCGGACGAATGATGGCCGAGTTGCCCGACGGAGAGGGGCTAGAATCGGGAATGTGGTAGGACCCTCCACCACTAGCGCTTCCGCCTCTTTCATTTGTCATGCTATTCCCAGCCCCTCCCGCTGACCCGGAGTTCCCGCTTCCGGTGCCGCTATTATTCCCTCCAGCTGAGGCTCCACCACCTGAGGAGCCACTCGACCGCAACAGTGCGGGGGAGTGACCCGGGGCTCCGTAACCCAGCGAGGGGCTTCCAGCTCCGCCCAGAGATGAAGGAAGCGATCCATAAGCGGAGTCGGTCCCGTAGATGTCGGTGGAGTACGACTGGCTCCGCCCTCCCAAACTCCCGTAGCCTTTTCCCGTCGTACCCGAGCTCAGGTCCTGGGCCTGTGGTGAACTGAAGCCCCCGTAGGACTGAGCCAGGTGGGAAGTGGGGGGCTGATTGGAGAGAATATGACTGCGTCTGTTGTTGGGGTAGGGGTCTGGCCGGTAAGAGCGGAGGTGGGGGTCTTCACTGGAGGAACGGGGGAACCGTAGCCCGAGAGGCACGACTTGGGGAGCGACTGGGGCGCAGAGGTGGAGGTGACAGGGGGCTGCTGCTGCTGGGGGGCCGGGGGAGGAGGAGGAGCCTGGGGTGGGGGCGGCTGCTGTCTCGACGGGGCAGCGCTGGAACTGGAGGTGGGGATGGAGTTGGAGGGATGAGCCCCAGAGGTGGCAGAGGACGAGGAGGAGGAGGAGGACGTGGAGGACGCAGAAGGAGGCGTGAGGGGCGTTCTGGAGGACGACGCCGAGCCGGCGGAGGAGTATCCGCTACTGGAGCTGCTTTTGGTGCCCTTGCCAGTGGAGGAGGAGGAGGAGGAGGACGATGAGGAGGAATAGGGAGGCTGACTTATTGGTCGATACTGTTCGGTGCGAGTGGCGGGCTTGTGATCCGATGAGGGACTCTGGTCGCCCAGCGGACTGCAAGAAAGCCCAGCGTGCCTGTGGTGAGTGGCGATCTGCTGGTACCCGGCCCCTCCGCAGCTGAGGTAGTGCTGAAGGGAGTGGGCCGCAGAGGACGACAGCTGGGACTGAGCCGGCGTGGGCCGCTGGTAGTGCTTGATGACGCTGTCCTGTCGAGGCACGGCCCGTTCCTGGGCAGAGTTGGACTGGGACTGGCTCTGAGGCTGCGGCTGGGCAGAGGAAAATACCGATGCATTGTACAGCTGGGACGACTGGTCCTGCAGCTGCGACGACAGCAGGTTGAACTGGTGCGACTGCAGGTGCCTAGCAGATGACGCCTGGGCTGACGTGGCACTGGTGGGATCCTGGCTGCCCCTATAAGCAGCTGCAGCAGCGCCCTGCGAGGACAGGAGTCTATCAAAACCCAGGCTAGACTGGGAGGGAGCCTTGATGTGTAGTAGGGGGTCATGAGGGGACAGGAGGCCATTAGACGTGGGACTAAATGTGGGCGTATCCTGGAGGGAAAGGGAGGCGGCAGGGAAAGAGCGGCTGGAGAAGGATGCTGGATGCTGATAGGCTGAGAGAGCTGAGGAGGAAGGGAAAGAGCCAGAGCCAGGAAGGGCTCCAGAGATGAAGAGTTCAGGAGGAGCAGGCGTGTGCATCGCTGTCAGGAGAAGGAAAACATTTTGCAAAATTACTATCAATTTTCATGTCATTGACTTAAAGGTAAGAACAAAATAAACGGTATTTGCATTTGGAACAACTTAAAATACACCTAAACGCAAACTTGGAGTGAGAAAACGTGCGGCGCAAGAACAATAACTATCACCCCCTTGATCGGTGACGGCTAACAGTCAACACAAGGAGGAGATTCAACATGGCCCCACCTGTCTGCCAGGACGGTGTACGAAACTGGGAAAGCAAGGAGGAGGCGGAGGGGGGAGGCTGAGGACCCCGGGACTCCAGGGCGGAGATCAGATTCATGACGGAGGCGTCGGGGGCGGAGGGGCTGGCGTGGTGGAGCCCGGTGTCAAACAGCCCCGACAGACCTTTGGGGGAAAAAATAAAAAAGTTTAAATCTATAATAGGATTCGGAATATTATTCTGAATCACCCTTGTCAGATATAGACTGAACATCACTTTATTATCAAATGAGAATTAAAATACAAATCTAGACCATAATCCTGTCTATCACACTCACGCTCGCCTACTGTAACGCTTCTGAAATTTGACTCCTAGTTGCCAAGCGTCCGTTCAACTAAAATGATTACCTATATTACTAAAACATGGAACAAACCACGACCAAAAGCAGAGTACTGGCACCCCTGCAGAGTCTTGGACACATGCGGGAATGTGCGTAATATTCATTAACCCTAATTTAAGCCAGGACGTGCCAGGAGTGAAGCAGTAATTCACGGCAAGGGGCCCCCACAGCCGTGACAGAGGAGCTATGACATTTATCTCACCCAAACTCCGTCCAGCTGCTCCCCAGGCCCCGCCTTGGCCGGAGCTTCCCGGGTGGTGATTGGTGGCATAGCCCTGCAGAGGGTGCGGGGTGGCGTAGGCCTGCCGGTGGAGGAGCTCCGACTCAGGGTGGGATGATCTGGAACTCCCGTAGACCAGGCTGGGGACCAGGGGAAGACTATTAAATGGCCGTAAAAACCTCGCAGCATATTGATGAACTTAATTAGAGAGAGTAGTGTTTTTTTTTTTTACATGGTACCAAAGCATGACATGCAGGTAAATTGATTTCTTAATTAAAAAGAAGTGAAATCAGGTCTTTAGCTGTCACCTCAACAAAATTGTCAAAAAATAAATATGTGGTATCTACTTCTAACTTCCCAGCAGTATTTTGCATAATAAATTGTCAGATTAGGTTAATTTCTTGTTATGGAAGGGGAAATGTTTTAAATCAGTATTTAAAATATTATTAATGCTCGACTGAATCTCACACCTTCAAAGTGGATCTACAGAAATCACAAATCTGTTACACTGGCGATTTCAGGCACATGCAAAAATGAAAGGAACAGGCAATTTGCAAATATAATGCTAAACCTAGATGATCTGAACCAGGACGCAGTTCGGAAACGATGATAACCGAAAAAGCTCCTGATTCATTCCTGGGAATTTGCCATTTCCAGAACTTGGCTTCATCGGGGATGGACGAAGTGCGTGGCTGGTTGGAGGGCCAGAAAACATGCGAGTCTCTTTTTTTTTTTCTCCTTTCTTTTTGCTGTTAGTAGCACCACCTATCAACGATGCACAGCAGCCTTGGTACCAATGGGCAGACAAGGCCCAGACTCCGAGGCCACCGTGCAACGTTTAAATAAATCATTGTTCAGCGCGGTTCAGATTTGGCTTCAATGAAAAATGGTTCCAGTCCCTTTGTAGCAAAGAGCGACGGTTGATTTGTATGCAAATATTTATTGTGCTGACGTGCTCAACAGCTGGATGGTGCAAGGCGACGCTAATGAATGCTAAGATGCACGCAAACATTAGCAGCTAGCCAGGTTTATTTAGCCGAATACAGCTTCGTATGGAAGGGAGAGAGACGTGCCCGTCCAATGTAAATCACGAACTAACACTGTACTAAACAGCCTCAAATGTGTGTTATAAACGATCATCGCGATGTCTCGACGCTTTTGTGCACAGGCCTCGAATTCTGTGCAACCTAGCGCTAGCTTGCATGCTAACGGGCAGCTAACAGGGCTACTGTACCCTCCTCGGTCCAGATCGTTTTCGTCATCATATAAAAACCTATAATTGCGGTTTCGCTCTGGCCTTTTTTTTTTGCAACACTAAATGACGCGTTTATTGTCAACGGGCTAGTGCGCTCACAAGTGAATTATGCAGTTGAACGTAAGCCCCAGCCAATACTGATCACGCTTAAGCAAAAGGCGTCATAAACCAGAACGTGGAGCTTATTAATGTTATTTACAACGCTTGCAAAATGGCTTAATTGAATGCATCTTTCTGGCTAACGTTCACCAGTTCGTTTTGGAGACGTCTGCCAGGGGGGGCTGCAGCGTCTGCACCCCGGTAGTTCCATCCATTCGCTGAAATTGTCTCCCAGCGCGCGCGCGCGCGTGTGTGTGTTGTGTGTGTGTATGTGTGTGTGTGTCCAGGCCTGCACGCAGGGAACAATAATTCCTATGGATGCTCCAGACATACCCCCACCTCCAACCCGCCAGGTCCACCTAAAACCCTCGTCTGTCAATCACACGATCCCAGTCCCCAACCTCCACCCCGCCCACCCCCACGACACGCACACGCCTGCGGTCCGCGTTTAAATATTATCGCTATGCAACTATTCGGATGACAATGCACAACACATGATGGAAAAGCCCGGCTCCACAAACGGACCGGGCGGCGACCGCGGTGTTTACCCGGGTCACGGCGTGGCCCGAGCGCGCCCGGGATGCGTGCACATTGTCTGGAGCGACGCATACCTCGCTTTCGCCGATCGCTCGTAACTCCATCCTGCTCCTGCGCCCAGATCGCCAAAGCCAGTTCCCGGGTAATTTCTATCCATGGATGTGGTTCCAAATGTGGGCGATGAGGACGAAAGCGACGAGAGCGTCGCAGAGCAGATAACGAGGGGAGGGAGAAAAATCCAGTCTTTTTCGCTCTCGGTTTCAGGCTATTTTCCCCGGTTTCATAAGCAAGTCCTCAGGAGTGGAAAACAGCATATTGAAAGAGAAATGGTGGGGAGGAGGAGAAAGCTGGATGAAAAAAGAGGGGGGTCTACGGGGTTATAATCCAACCACCTCAAAAAAAAGCCAGTCTTTCTCCTTTTCCTGCGTCTTTCGCGTTTCTCATTTCCACGATGGCCGATGAGGTCCGAAATGAGCCTGTCTCATGATGAAGGTGCCGCCGATCCGGCCGCCGATGAGAGAAACGCTGATAAACATTTGATTTGAACGCGTCCCTTTTCCGCCGTCTCTCCTCCCCTTTCTTTAGGCTAGGCTGAGGCTCCGCGGCGCTGCTAGCGACGGAAAAAAGGGAAGAAAAAAAGAAAGATTGCATTCGACGGGCCACGGCGGTCCCGATCGTTCCCCGCAGACCGCCCGAGAAATTTGCCTTTTTCAAAATCTTTTTTTTTTCCTTCTCGTCGTCGCATGCAAATCGCTCCCACCCCCTCCGTAGCCGAGCTAGCAGCAGATGCTAGCTGTCATTAACGACGCATCAAAATAACACAGGGCTGCTTTTTATTCAACAAAATGCCTGCTCCCCGCAGCTCCGGGGGCCCGCCCAAAAATCCACGACGCCTTCGGTCGGCAACGCACGACACGGGCAGCCCGAATAACGCCAAAAAAAGAGCGCAAATGAAGAAGGAAGTGTAACGAAAGCAGGCCGCGTTTTAATATTTTTCACTCATTTTCCTCTGGAGACGCCATTTTTGAAGGCGGCTGTCCGTCCTCGCTCGCTCCCCCTCTCTCGCCGTCTCACCGCGGAGACTCGCTCACTTCCACACTGGTGGCGATGACCTCCATTCACCGAGCCCCAACCCCGAGAATGCCTGCCCAGAATTTGCTATTTCGGACTACATCTTTTACGCACGGAGGGGGGGAAAAACGAGATAAAGGCGGGCGGCTGGTGTCGGTGCGCGGCGCGTCCGCCTGAGACACATCGGAGTGAGAAAGAGCAACAGTAGCCAGATTCATGCAGACATCCTGCAGCTGCAAATGCACGTTTATAAACGCAGAGGGGGTGCACAGCTGTCTGTCTGGAGCCCTGGTGCAGCCACAACCTAAACGTTACCCCTAAAGCATGCACACGCCTGAGGATTCTCCCCGGTAGAATATTAGAAATGTGAATTTTATTCAGTTTGCTCGCCCATATGCGTCTGACGTGCTTTTGCCAGCAGATGGCACAGTGGATTTGATGGTGATGATTGTGATCGTGAGGCTCCTGCTCACGGTTCCTGTTTGTGCCGTTGAACAAGGTGCGTAATTGGCTTCACCGGCGCCGAAGCTCGACGGGAGCGTCAGGCAGACTGGGGAATAGCTGCTGGAGTGTTCGAATTTTGTTCTTTTATGTGGGATCCCTTTGTGGATAGGTAATATTGAGGGTACCTGTTCACGCCATTAACCAAATACAACAGCAACACACGTTTACGCACAAATTCATCATCGCGCCTGTTCATAGTGTCGCCCCCTAGCGACGGGACTGGGTTATGTCGCCACAGCCTTGTAGAGTTTAGTAATAATAATTAGTTTGTTCACGATTTAAGAATATTGTGGCCTGAAACACAAACTCTAAAAACAAATTCCTTGATCATGTACATCGTTTATGCCTTTTTTTCTTTGCACAATTTGAATTTACATAAATAAGGTGGCCTTTGGCGTTGGTTAATATCAATAATGTGACAGTATTATGCATGCTTGGTTTTTACTCCTAATTGTAAAAAGAGAGAGAGAGAGAGCATTCCATGACTATCCAGTCGATTGTTGGAAAAGCAGCACGAGGACATGTTAATGTGAAAACTAAGACTAAGACGGTTGTGGAAGGTTATGATTCCGTCTTTATTAAAGCAAGCTCAAAAATGTGGTTATAGTTTAGTAATAAAGAGCAGCTTGGGTCAGACACTATCCTAACTCTGACCATGTTAGTGTGGGTTGAGGAAAAATACAAAAGAACCCACGTTTTCAGAACCCACTAACAGTGCTCCTACAATTAAGATTATTATTTATATTTTTGGATTACTCCCAGCTTGTCGGTGGCATATTTTTGAACAGCGTGGTCGATGGTAATTTGACATTTTATCTGTTAAAGAAATTCTACGGCTCTCAGCTCTTCCTGATAATCACTCAATTCCCTTTTGAGGAAAAAGGCCTCCCCTGGTGAGCATTTTATCTGCATTATGAGGCCGTTGTGATGCAAAATGCTTGACTCAAAAAGGTTCACCTATATGCATATTCATTGGGAGGACTGTAAAACAAAAAGAGGAATGAAGGCCTCTGAGAAGACCAGGGTATGAAGGGATGAGGTGAAATAAAAGAGACGCAAGTGGGGGTAAAAAAAAGTTTGGCGTTTTATGAACTTCCGTCCCCGCTCGGGCTCCCCGTGCTCAGTCGGTGCCCTTCCTCCCTCCTTCCTCCCTCCTTTCCCTCCCTAACCAGTCTGTAACCACATCTGACAGCAGCAGCGCACCTCCACCAACTCCAGTTCCATTCTGTCAAAATGCCAGACGGCAATGAAGCTGTGCCAGCGCCGTGCCAGGTTATCGAAGGGGACGTTGACAAATGGTGAGTCTGGACAACCATTACACCTCATAGACGCAGCTGGTCCTAAAAGCTCCACGTGCGCTCTACACCAGCAATTCTTTTTTCTTGTTATTTCTCGGCCCCTGAGCTGCCTCAGGATGGCACAACTGGGGTCAACTTGCTGCTGGAGAGCATTAGCTTGGTTAACTAACAGTGAATCCCGAATAATTCCTCACTGTTCCTGTAGGAATGATTCACCGTGTGCAGATGAGCGTCGCATGTAACATGCCTTGAGATACATAAATAGACCTGGGAGTTAAAATGGTCCATCCACACGTACCGTATGACCTACAGCACAGAGAGGACCCTCGCATTCCTGCTGGTTCATGTTACATGTTAGCAGCATCAGACGTGGAGCCGCTGTGCAGATGTCTCACTCTCGTTGTCCAATCGCAGATAAGAGCAGGTGTTTGGGAGCACCGACCCCGGCGTTTGATGCGCGGTGCAGTGTGCGACCCTCATCGCAGAGTAATCCCGCTGCGTGTGCTCTTCTGTCTTTGTGTTCCAGCGTTCAGAAGGAAGCAGGAGACTGTAAAGATCTGCTCGACGCTTTCCAGGCCTGTGTAAAAACATTGTCTGAGGGATCATAGCGCTGCCAAGTCAACTGTAAGTTTACACAAATCTACAGTTTAACCTCAAGAAAAACTTCAAAAACGGCTTATTCTACATGTCTTGATGCCATTTTTGACAGGACATTAGTGGGTTTATAGAGAGATAGAACCTTCATGTTATTGACTCAAATGACAAGAAAATCAAAACCTTTTTGAATAATGTCATGATCACATCACTTTTGATTCCAATGATACATCTTGTGACTAATTGAACTCCTTACCTTTGTTTTTCTTTTTTTTGCAGGCTTGAATTCTTGAATTCCTTGACTTTTCCACCATTTTGCTGATTTCACCGAAGCGTGCGAAAGGCTGCAGAGTGCCGCTGCTGCACATCTCCCACCCAGATGTTTCTGCCAAGGTGAAACTTCTTTCTTCCATGTGAAATCTCTGCTAATGTAAAACCAAGTACCAGTTTCATTGATTAAAAAAAGGTCCAAACAGGTGTCATTTCTCATTGTCATGCTATAAAATGCAGCTCTTAAATAATTAGATGGTATTTGGAACCTTTTTACTGGCCAACAGAACGTTTGTTTTAATGGAATTAGGAGGCTGGTGTTAATCTCTGCTTAATGCCTGGGAGTTGCTGCAGCCAGCAGTGGAGCGTCACTCCCAGAGGCTCAGCCGTGTCAGTCAGCACCGCAGACGCAGGCCAGGGTCAAAAAAACCACCACAACAGGTTACTTCTGCACTCCTCCTCTCCAGATGTGGTATTTGCCTGTCATTCAGGTCGGAAAGGTCCAGAATCGGCTCCAGTGGCAAAGAATGTGCACATTCCCTGGTTTTTATGCAACAACGAATTTGGAGTTTTGATCTGATGAAATATCAGTGTGTGTTCCATCGGTACCAGCAAATGTTTTGGGTTTTTTTTCTGTCCTACTTCTGTTCCATGTTTGGAAACACAGCTTTCTGGCTGCATGCAAATCTAGCAGCAAGTCACAGATAAAGACGGGCTTTGGGGAATTATCCGCCTACAAGCCACATTTCAAATTGAGATTTTAGAGATGTTTCAAGGCACTTTATAGATGATGCATCCAAATGTCCCACTTACCGCCCCCCGTCCCCCGTTTTCCCCCATAAAGCTGCCATCTCCGCATATGCTGGTTTGTTTTTACTTCGTCTTGTTGGACAGAACTTTTTCATTATTTAAACTGAGCTGACCGTGATGCTCCAGACCCCCGCATATCTTTGCAGATGAATAAATAAATAAATAAAAAACAGATCCGAATCAAGTGAAGAATGTAGTGTGCCTATTTGGAATAAAACTCGGTCTGTTTCGAGGATGATAAACTTTGTGTCTGGATCTGATTTACCTCCAAACCCGAATGGGAATTTGTTGAGCCCCCGAACAAAAAACGGGACAAAAACATCGTCAGTGACATAAAAGCATCTTTTTTTCCTTCTTTTTCTTTCTTCTTTTTGCGGATGATGATGATGATGACGGGGAGGAGAAGCAGGAGGGCGGACGGGAGGGGGGAGGAGAGGACGGCAGAGAGGATGGAGAGAAAGAGAGACCCGGATGCTGATGCGAGTGAGACGAGGCAAGGAAGAAGAGAGAGAAAATATCGATTTACGGCAAGAAAAGCGAAGGCAGAGTGATAGAGAAGGCCCCCCCGGACTGCGCGAACTCTAATCAGAAGTGTGGAGGGGAACAGGGGCGGTTGACGGTTCCTGTCCGCCGGTCCCTGCGCTTCTTCTACCTGTCGAGCCGCCGGTGAGGGAGGAGGAGGAGGAGGACACGCCAAAGGCGAGAGCCAAGATGCTGTGAGCCCGCCGCTTCCAGGGATGTAGAGGAGGGACGGACGGGAAGGGGGGCCGCTGCATCGAAGATGGTGGTCTGGGAGCAGGTTTTCTGAGAATGCGGCGGCCGTCGGAAACGTCCTAACGCCGGGGGACGAGCGCAAACTTGCGGGGCTTTCGGTGTGTTTGACGGTCCGGGCGCCGAAGCTAGCGCTAGCCTCGGCTTCCATAGCATGCTGCTCCGCCTGTGAAACAGGCCGGACTCTCCGCCAAACTGCTTCTATTTCCAGCACCGACGTCCGCTTTTTTGACGTTCTTCGCCAATGTCATGTCACGAATCTGTGCTGCACCAATGGCTGCAGGCAGTTATGTGCTAAACTCATTATTTAGCGTCATATATACTCAGTGAATACCGTGCAAACTGAAGATATATGCTAATATTGTGAAGTTGAATAATCGTTGGAATAGCTGTTTATCGCAGGATATTAGCGGCTGTTGGGGTAAATACCGACCCGATCCACGTTGCCTGGAGCAGAAGTCTGCTTCTTTGCATCAACCAGGCTTTGGTGGAGGATGTTTGCCATCCAGATGTAGTGGCTGACCTTTCCGTCACCCCACCCTGACATCTGCACAAGTTCTAATATTCAACTTTAATTGCAATAAACAGAGTGCAGCAGTCGTAATAGTGTATTCTCAGCCTCCATCAGAGCAGTATGAGTAAGGAACTGTCTCTAAGTCAGTCAGCTCAGTATGTTGGGCCCTACCGACTGGAAAAAACTCTGGGGAAGGGACAGACTGGTGAGTACGTCAGTCCTCTTCTGCTTTATGACACCGGTGCATTTTCTGCCCGTAGTGCTGCCCTGTCTCATTTCGCCATGTCTTTTATTCCCGTCCTTTAGGACTGGTCAAACTCGGGGTGCATTGCATTACAGGGCAGAAGGTGGCAATCAAAATAGTCAACAGAGAGAAGCTGTCTGAGTCGGTGCTGATGAAGGTACGGTATGAGGAAGCTCTCCGGAGCGGCCGTAACACAACCAGATGTCTTTTGTGTCCTACATTAGCTCGATCTGCCGTTTCAGCTGGTCTTTGCTGTTTTGTTCTAACACCCTGCCTGCTGAGATATCTTTACGCCTCTCTGTCCCTTCTCTCTTCCTTCCTTCCTTTCTTGTTTCTCTAACCAGGTTGAGAGGGAGATTGCCATTCTGAAACTGATCGAGCATCCGCATGTGTTGAAGCTGCATGATGTTTACGAGAATAATAAATACCTGTGAGTTCCCCCTTGAACCGGAGAGAGCCACGCAGCGGTGCTCAGCCTTTTTTTTTTGTTCATTAAACGACTTAAGGAAATCTAACCCTTGGTGCAAATCACTAGGTCATGTTTCAATCACCTCAACGCTTACGTTTTATTCATTTCCTTTGATAACTTTCATTTTCTTTTAAACTGTATTGAACAAATTCATCACTGACCTCTCTAGACTTCAAATGTGTGTGTTTAAAAGCCACAGTTGCTAACTGATTACACGTGAAGTGAACGTTTTTCACTGTTGCGACGCGTACGCTGACAGGTACCTGGTGTTGGAGCATGTGTCAGGGGGAGAGCTGTTTGACTACCTGGTCAAGAAGGGCCGGCTGACCCCCAAAGAGGCCAGGAAGTTCTTCAGGCAGATCATCTCCGCTCTGGACTTCTGCCACAGCCATTCCATCTGGTTGGTTCTAGAGCTTCTAAAATTGTGGTTTCATGGCTCATGTGGGGGGAAATATGTAGCTCATAAGCTCGTTGGAAGCCTTCATATTTTACGTTTCTGCCAAAATCTTCAAGCATAAATAAGTGACCTAAAAAATAAAATTAAGGATCCCATATCTGAGTTCAAAGAAAACTTTTTCTACCTGTTCAGATAAAACTATGCAGAGAATCAACCATTTTCGTCAGAAAAGGGATGGTTCTCTTTTTGTTGCATTTCTGCAGTCACAGAGACCTGAAGCCTGAGAACCTGCTCCTGGACGAGAAGAACAACATTCGTATCGCTGACTTTGGGATGGCCTCCCTACAGGTGGGAGACAGTCTGTTGGAGACCAGCTGTGGGTGAGCACCTTCTCTGGCCACGCCAGCAACTTGCACTCCAAATGTTTGAGAATCTCTCAAAGATGCATTTTATCCCAGTAAATGGCACAGACTCCCAGTTCCTTTAGCCTTGTTTATACAGGCGAGTCCTGACCTGCGGGCTAACCGAAACCTATTCCACCCTTATACTGCATTTTCCTTTTCATTTTAGATCGCCACATTACGCTTGCCCAGAAGTTATACGAGTAAGTGTTCTATCTATCTCTAGCACAGTGATTTACTTTAATGTTAACATGGGTGGTTTAATAAAAATGAGCAAAAATGTTAACAAATGATCAAATTCTTGGGAAATACAACATAGTTTTACACGACCCCATGTAATTTAAAATAGGTTACGCAACACTTATTATGCTTATTTGTCAAATTAGATAAGAATTTACCTGATTTTTTTTTCATAAGGGAGAGAAATACGATGGGCGGAGAGCAGACGTGTGGAGCTGTGGAGTCATCCTCTTTGCTCTCCTGGTGGTGAGTCTTCCCTGAAGGATTGTTTGACCATTCAAAATAAGCCCTCAGGTGTTGCAGTTCTTCCATCCTTCTGTCTTTTTGTCAAGTTTAAGCTACATTCTCTCTCTCTTTTTTTGGTTCTTGCAGGGTGCTCTTCCTTTCGACCATGACAATTTGCGTCAGCTCCTGGAGAAGGTGAAGAGCGGGGTGTTCCACATGCCCCATTTTATCCCTCCGGACTGCCAGTCTCTGCTCAAGGGCATGATTGAGGTCAACCCAGAAAAAAGGCTCACGGTAGGGGGCTGTAATCACAGCAGGCTCATACCGCCAGTCCTTGCTTACTGTAAAAAAAGTTCATTCAAGATTGTGAGGGTTTCTTTCTCAGTGTTTGTGTTCTCTAGCATTTCATTCAAAATAGGTAACAGTGGTTTCGTATGATCATTCTAAAAGCTCGTCAGAATGTCCCTGCTCGCTACACAATGCTGCCTTTTATACCTTAAATACACAAGATTGAAGCCACAGACATTTAATAGATCTGTGTCTTGCAGCTAGAGGCCATCCAGAAACATGCCTGGTATCAGTAAGTAAACGTTTTCTGCTTCACACGAGGAATCCATTGACGGTCCCATTACCGATGATAGGTAAAATATGAATCACTCTTGTGATTTATTGCATGTGTGTGTTCCAGGGGGGGTCGTAATGAGCCGTGTCCTGAGCAGCCTCCTCCCAGGCGAGTGTGTGTGAGACGTATTTTGTCCCTGACCGAACTGGATCCAGATGTGTTGGACAGCATGTACTCACTGGGCTGTTTCAGAGACAGAGTCAAGCTCACGCGAGATTTGCAGTGTGAAGAGTGAGTCCTTTTTCACACACTGTCCTCCTAAAGATAGCACAATATATTCATATATATATTCACCATTTTTGCATTTCACTAAGCTCTTTTTTGTAGCCATTGTGCATCATTTAAAAAGCACGGCGGTACCGTAAAATGACACTTTTATTTGCTCTGAATCTGACCTGCCACAGGGTAAAATACACACATATCTTGCATTTATCTTGTTTATCTTATGAGATTTATACCTAAATACAAAAACTACATCAACCAAGTGACTAAAAGCTTTCTTGTTTGACCTAGCTTTACAGGTATCAGACACTTCTGCTTTAAGGTTATTAAAGAGTCAGTCATCTTAAGAGTGTATTTATGGATTGTCGCTTCTCAGTCTTATCCCTTGTTTTTTAATTTCATCTCCTGATCACAGAACAGTATGAGGGACAAACTATAGGTTACAAGCTGCAACACATCAGACATTTATGTCCTGTTGGTTATTTACATCATTCTGGCATTTTGACATTTCTCTCTATTGATGTCTTTTTGTTTGTCTCAGAGAAAATCAGGAGAAAATGATTTATTACCTACTGCTGGACAGGAAGGAGCGTTACCCCAGCTATGAGGATGAGGACTTGCCTCCACGCAATGACGTAGGTCAGTCATTAGGGGGCAGGAGGAGCCCGCTGATAGAAGGTGATGGATAACGCTACACTCAGACACTCCTCAGCCTCATCAAACAGCTTCATGTCAGTCACTGTTTCAGTCATTGATAATGCTAAATGCACTATCAAGGACACACAGAACTCAATATTCAATGAAAACATCTCTTAGTCCTTCAAAATCTTTCTGAGAGAATAAAATTACCTTCCAAGTTTTGTAACAAATAAATGCCAAATAAGGGACAGTAATAAGAGAGAGTCACAGGAACATCCCAGCAACCATCCATGTTGTGTTACTGTACACTGTAAATCCCCTGTGATGACTTTGTGCTAATGTTCCTCAGCAGACCCTCCTCGAAAGCGCGTCGACTCTCCTATGCTGACGCGCCACGGCCGCTGTCGCCCCGAGAGGAAAAGCCTTGAGGTTCTGAGCGTTACTGAGCAGGGATCTCCCACTCCAACGCGCAGGGCCTTGGATACGGCCGCACACAGCCAGAGGTACAGATGGCACCGTTTTGTAAACAGAAATAGAACAGAACACACTTTGTTGTATGCTCCAGGCGTCGCACACCAAAGACGTCCATGTTGGATAAACTAACAACCTTCTGCTGAGGACTTTTTTTTCACCCCTGTTTTGTTTGTAAAGGTCTCGCTCGGTCAGTGGAGCATCAACCGGACTCTCCTCCAGCCCCCTCAGCAGTCCCAGGGTAAGATTAGGTCCATTTTTACACGGGTTAAAACTGCTTTGACTGTAACACATCAAACAGTAACACGAGTAAACCTTCTGAGTTTATGTTTAATACACAAGGTAACTAGTTTTAAGTGGGCTTGGCTTAAGTCGGTGATATCATAAGGCCAGTATAAACAGGAGCAGTGATAAACTGAGCACAGAGCCTTTTTTCCTCATTATTCAATAGATCAATCATTTGACTGGACAGTAAATAAAAGAAAACACGACAATTTTTTTTTCTCCAACTGGAGTTGGCTGTCTGATCGATCACCTGTACAAAATGTCTGTGCTAAAGTGTCTTTCCAAAACTGGCAACTTCTGTCCTCATCACTTGTCTTCTTCACCGAGCATGACCTGGTTTTCTGCCTAAATCTCAAGAATCTCAGAAACGGGTTCGCATAGATGGTCACCTGGTTAATCCTACGTGCTAGAGACGATCTTCACCTCCGCTGTTGCATCACTGCATTCTTTACCTTTCACTGTCTAAAACACTCATGGTAGAACAGGGCTTTGCTGCTCAGCACTCTACTCGCGTTGGTCACAGCTCACAAGATGCATTCTTTCCAGTCACGAAGCATGGTATTCATTTCCATCCTTTCTCCATGTTCCATCCCCTCTCTTTCTTGTTGTCCATCCCTCCTGTCCCACAAACCCACCCCCCCTCCCCCCAGTCCTATCAGAGCCCCGTGTTCACCTTCAGCCAATCAGACGTCACCTCCACCACCGCCACCACACACACCAAGGAGCCCAAACAAGGGAGCGCCACCGCACCTCGCTCAACGCGGGCTCACGATAAGCCCAAAGCTGCCCCCAACCCAAAGACCCAGACCCTTCCCACCAAAGGACCTGCTGAACGGCCCCATCTGCAGCCCATTAAATCCCTGCCTCTGCACCACCCATCCTCACGCTCCCCCTCCCCCTCGCCGCTCCTGTCTCCCATTCCCCGCTTCTTCCCTTCGTCTTCTGTCCTGAAGTCAGTGACTAAAAGCTTGTACCCAAACTCTGCCCACTCTGTGCCGCAGGTCACTCCCCAAGGCTCTCCATTGCCCACCCCCCTGGGCACCCCTGTCCACCACCCTCACCACCTCTCCTCCACCCCTCCCTCCTCCTCCTCGTCCTCATCCTCCTCGCGGGCAGAGGGAGGAGGTGTGGGCTCCTTGTCACTGACCCCGCCCTCCAGCCCTGGAGGGGGAAGCGGCATGGCGGCCAGCAGCTCTGCCCACTGGAGGACTCGGCTCAATTCTTTTAAGAATAATTTGCTAGGGTCGCCCCGGTTCCATCGCCGTAAGCTGCAGGGTGAGTGTTCTGGGGACGCTTTTGTCATGTCTGCACGTGCATCACTGTTCAGATGCTAAAAGTGGGTAGTATTGTAAGATTTCTATGTAATATATAGATCTTTGAGGTGTAATAGAATGCTGTGGTTCAGCTGTCCTTGCAGGTTTCACATGTAACTGTTTTTCACAGTAAAGAGCTCAAACTCTCTTTCAGTTCCTACGTCAGAAGACATGTCCAGCCTCACACCCGAGTCAAGTCCCGAGTATGTCCAGCCCCTTTGAGCGAGATATAATTTGCTTGTTTTCACAAATAAGTTACCTCACACATTGTCATTTGGTTTCTGGCTCCCAGACTGGCTAAAAAGTCGTGGTTTGGGAACTTTATCAGCTTGGAGAAGGAGGAGCAGATCTTCATGGTGATCCGAGACAAACCCCTGAGTTCTGTCAAAGCTGACATTGTCCATGCCTTTCTGTCAGTGAGTATCCGCGATGGTGTTTCACACCTCTTTTACAACGCATGGCTCTCACTCCGAAGGCTGTCGGGACTTCACACTCTCATAATGTACACACTTCTTCCATTTTTTTCAGTTTCCTCTTTACGTTGATCTTGCTCACTCGTGGCCTGTTGATGTATCACTGTGCTTTCACCAACGACTCACTCTTTCTCTCTTCTCCTCACCCTCACCCTTTGTCTCCCTACACTCACGTCGTTCGTCCCCGTGCCTCTCCCGCCTCGTAAGTCTGTTGGTCTCTCTGCTTCTTCTCTGTCTCCCCACCGCTCAGATCCCGTCGCTCAGCCACAGCGTCCTCTCCCAGACCAGCTTCCGGGCCGAGTACAAATCTTCCGGCGGCCCTTCCGTCTTCCAGAAGCCCGTCAAGTTCCAGGTGGACATTGCCTTCTCCGAGGGCGAGAGGGACAGGGAGAGGACCGAGAGGGAGGGCAGGATGGAGGCAGGGATCTACAGCGTGACTTTCACCCTCATATCAGGCAAGCCAAGCGGCCACAAGGGCACCAATGTGGAGATAGTTCTTACACGTGTGCTGCATTCATCTGGGTCTCGGCTTTGTGCTGATTGCTGTTAAAAGTCCAGCCTGTTCGCGTAGCCTCACTGTCATCTTGGCGTTGTGCGTCTTCAGGTCCGAGTCGCAGGTTCAGACGAGTGGTGGAAACCATTCAAGCTCAGCTCCTCAGCTCCCATGATCAACCCATGGTGCAAACCTTATGTGGTGAGAACCTGTGATGGCGTTATTTTATTAATAAATTCAAATTGTAGAATATCTTTACAAAACAGACTCAATGCACCATTCTCCTTCTTGTCATTTTACAAAATTATATTTTCAGTCCAGTATTCTGAAAGAAAAAGATCTTGTTTTCTGGTCAAAGTTCAACAACAAAGCATTAATGCAGTAACTGATCATTTCAAGAGGCAGTTGTTTTTCCCTCAAACCTGGGATCTGGGTGTTGGTCCTGTTTGTGTTTAACTGGTTTCAGACATGTGGCCGCTGTGACATGTATAATGTAAGTGACTTCACTCTCTTGTTCTCCAGATCCCTTCCCAGATGAGAAGAACGGACGACCCCACGGTACCCCCACCCGCCAAAACTCGAGGCGGTCCGAGGGTGGGGGTGACAGGTGTGAGTGGGGAGACCGAGCAGATGGCGGAGGCATCGGAGGCAGCGGGGTCCTTCAGCGCAGAGGCTCGGCAAAAGAGAGAACCCGACTGCTTTCCACCAACGGAACCCAATCGCAACCGTAAAATAGAAAATGAAGCCACACAGCAAGAGGCCAGAAATACACCTGAAAGAAGATAATATCACTTCATCTCCAAGTACCCCTGCAAGCCACGAGCTTCTCCTCTTCGTCCTTGGCCACTTTTCTGAAGGTGCTTGCAAGGATTGAGCCTTTTTCCCTTCTCTTTTTCCTTTTTGGTCACTTAGGTTATCAGAATTCTTACCCTGAAATGTAATGAAAGTGTTACAGATTCACCCTTTTAGTGGAAAAAATACACGAGAATGAGCAGTTCTTAGGGTTTAAAGTGCTAATGTGCATGCCAGTTAGCAAGTCAGCGTGTTAAAAGATGCAAACATTACAGGGCAGGCTGTCAAAATCATTGTCTTATGATATTTGACCCAAAACAAAACAACATTTTTGAAATGCTTGTTCCAAGTTATTTTTAAAATTAACCATACCATCGAGCAACATGCAATTACCAGATCATACTTCTACAAAATATAGGTGTAATATCAACAGAAAAAACCCTAAGAGTTAGCAACTTGCTACCGTTTCAGAGTGTCAGACTAACCACCTAATCCTGATGTTCTCAGGAGAAAAAAACAGCCTGGAATTCATTCCAGCAGTCTAACACGAGATAAAGAAAACCCACAAGTAAGCTAAGTAACTGAATGTGAAAATTTATTTTTTAATTTAATTCTTGGTTATGTTTACATATATTGTTTAAGGATGAGTCAGTAGCACAGTGTTAGCAACAGAACTAAGAGGAAGCTGACCAGTTGCTTTTTTAAGCAAATATGAGTTTAAACTTGTTTAGATTGTTCTTTTATATTTTCTTTTTACTCAGAGACATTGTGAAACAATGCAACAATTTTGCATTGGACCCCTGTTGCTCTGAAGAGAAGTATTTTTGATTTAAACAGATATATGACTATATGGTGAAAAGAAAAACAAAAAAAAAAAAAACTATGCGCAAATAGTTCCATGAACTTCATCAGAGCTGTTTGTGTGGATTGAATGAGAAGAGCATTCTTGGCCTGTGGATCAAACAGAACTTTCTTGTCAAGCTTGTCTCCTATTGCCATAGTATTTACCTTGTGACTCCCAACAAAACAAAACAAAATTGCATACACATGACATTTTCATTATCATCCCAATGCCAGTTGTTGACTTCAACGTGCAAACAGAGGGTAAGCTAAACTCCATGGTCCTCACTCCAGTGGTCACCAACAAGCCAAGTAGTCCATCACTGCACCCACACTCCTCACTGAGTCGCACCCTTCTGCAAGCAGACGTAGCAACTTGGATAGTCGTGTGTTACTCCAGCACTGCACAGCAGCGTCAGACTAGTCAATGTTCATCACCAGTCTTCCATACGGCACAATATGCAACAAATGTGCAGACGTTGTTCAGATAAAGGCTACACTTGTTTTTGTTTTCAACTGGATGCGTTCGTCAACCTATTTATTCTCTTGTGTATTCATTTCACGTCTTTTCAGTATTTATTTGCTTCATTTTTGATCTTGTATATTTATATTTTGTGATCTTCTCATCGCTTCTGTTTTTTAATTTTTTTTTTAACTGTCTTTCTCCCATGCAGCAGCTTTGAGATCACCACTGTTGTCACCATAGTTGTTTAGATCTTTTTGTTTAAATTTCCAATCATCTCACCTAAACTGGAATGTGTGTGTGTGTGTGTGTGTGTGTGTGTGTGTGTGAAACCAGTGGATGTTGGGTGGGTGAGAGTGGGCGGAAGCCTTTTGTGCTGGCTGCTTATTGACATGAAGGAACATTAACCTCTAACAGGCACACTATTTCTGTCATGCACATTGAATCTTTGCTAAATTGCTTTAATGCTTTGTCCCTCTGACCTGTCTGTGTGCCTCTTCACCTGTCGTCTAGCCATCACAAGTGAAATTGTACAAAGTCATTCACTGTCCTCACACACTTTGATTGCTCACAGAGTTTCATCTTTCTCCTCACCTTCATTTTCATTGACCCAACTCTGGCTAAGATTGTAAACTATTCTCCATTCATAAGGGTCAGTAGAATAAGGTGTTTAAAAAAGAAATGTCTGTATCATAATTTAAATATAAAAAGTGCACTATTATAACTATTGCCTGTGATTAAAAAGAACAATTATGGTTGAAGTGATGGTAAAATAAAGAGAGATCCACCATTGTTATGGGTAAAGAAATACATCTTAATGTGTGTTAAGTGTGGGGGTTAGAATTATAAATGAGTATATGATGATCCTGATTTACCATGGTCTGAGGTGGTTACATTAATAATGTAACGTAAGACAATAATTATTTACATTTGATTATTTGGGAGATAATGAAAACATTCAATAATAACAATAGCAAGTAATCGAACATGCACTGTGGGACAAAGCGACACTGTACCAAACTCTAGAAAGTAAATTAAACCCAGTTGAAGCACTTGATTTATTAGTGCACTGAGAGCCAGTTTGAAGATTTGGGGTTAATATTTGCACGTACAGTATATACTGTACGTGTCCATCTTCTCAAAACAGACATCGGAGCAATCAGCACGCTTCGCAGGACTGTGACATTTCCGAGCGAGCCGTGAAAGCAGCACCAGCCCCCTCCCTCCAGCAGCGTCCCTGTAGTGGTTCAGTCGGGAGCATCCCAGAAGTTGTTCGTCCGCTTGTGCTGCCTCGGAGTGATAAAAATACGACTTTTACCGACGCCAGGTATGATGACAGGGCGCGGACAGCATTTTAATGTGTTTGGAGGACAGAAGGATTCAGTCGCATCTTTTCTGAAGCCCTGCTATCAGCGCTGTAGAGGGAACGTAGTACATAATGGGCAGGGCGCTCTGTTAGCCAGCATTAGCAGCAGCGGCTAATGTTAAATCTGCCTCTCAGTGTCCTGGTTTGTTTGGAACGTAATTTTTACACATTGCTAATAATAAAATGAATTTTGCGATGTAATTAGCAATAGCTGGAATCATATATCAGAAAGAAAGCGTTATTATGTTAATTACAATAAGGTTCTGTTTTTATTCGTTTTTAAAGCTGCATATTTAGAATTTATTTTGCGTTCACGACGCTTTGACGTTTGTTTTGTTGTTGTTTTTTGCAAAGGATTTGTATGCCTTTTTTGAGTCTATGCTTAATTGTCAGCCCTCGCCTGCTCAGTGATGCTGACCTGGCTCAAGTGGTTTAAATGGCATCATAGCTCGCCTCGTTGACCTGCTGCTGGGCCCTTTATTCATGCTCTTCACCATCCACCCTGCTTTCTAATATTTAAATACTGGTGGCTTGCTAACTACTACTAGGAATAAAGTTTACACAGTATTGGTTACCTGCTACCAAGCAGTCAACTTTGTGTGAAGCATTTATGTAGATCTCTGGTAAATTAAGACAAACAGTACATTTTAGCTTTGTGTAGTTTGGGTTCAGGTTTTAAGGGTTTTATTGCTGTAACTGTAATCATTTCTTGCTTAAATTATACATTTATTTAATTTACTCCAATAACTGTTTCATTAAAATAAGTCTAAAATTTTGTATCCAGGAGTATGAAAAGGTGCTATTAAGCCTAATAGAAATTAAAACTTGGGATGAATCTCAGCCAGAGCTGCTTACAGCTACTGATTAGAGGTAGAACGAGTGAGTTTCGTCTCTCCTACAGCTATCAGATCTGACCCAAAGGGCAAAACCTCAGTGGAGGCTTGGCGATGACGCTGATGAACGTGGGTTTGTATCCGTTAACTGTAGACAACGACAGGGGTGTATCACAGTGTCAAACATATCCAACCCCAGGGCCTTATCTAAAGCCCATTTGTGGAGAAAAATCAATTTCCTTTGCGGAGAGATGAAAATCTAAACCCGTACTAGTCAGTTAGTATTGTTCTCGTTCACTCTACGAAATCTTCATTAACTGAAATTGTTGTTATGTCATTTAATGCCACCACCTCAAAGACACAAGATTGTTTTAGTTCCTCCTCTTCCTGTCCTGTCTTTTTCAGCAATCATGGCAGAGGCCCACCAAGCTGTGGGCTTCGAGTTCACGGTCATCCCAGAAGGCACAGATGCACAGCTGTCACACCAGGCGCTCACTGAAATCTACCTCTCTGCTGTACACTCCTGGAAGAAGTGTATCATCAGAATTAAGGTACCTTCAGGATGGTTTTGTGTGTTCAGTTTTCCATCACGTTTATGCCAGAATAATGAGGTCACTGACCTGGATCTTATGTTGACTCAGGAACCCGTAGAAAGGAAAAAAAACATTTTAAAAATAGAAAAATCTAACCTGTGTCCAGTTCAAATCATTTCAGTAGGTTATTTAATTTAAATTCACATCATTTTAAAGTTTCCTGTTTTTTTTCTTGCATTAATAGAACAGTGTGATAAAAGGGGTGTATCCTGCCAGTCCTTTCTCCTGGCTGTTTGTTGTCATAGCTATCCTGGCCACCATGTACACTCGCTCAGACCCTTCAATGGGCCTGATAGCCAAGATACAGGAGAACCTGCCTGTCAGGTAACGATTCTCATCGTTAGGATGTAGAAATACTTACGATGTGTGTCTCAAATTATCTTTCTTTACTATAGATACAGATGGGTTTTTCTCTGTTTCTGTTGGTGCTCAAGTGTTTTTTTAGTGTTTCCCTAACTCTCAGTCCATCCCACTGTCTTCATCCGTCAATTGCAGCCAGTCTTTGAGTACCCAGTGCAAGGTGTTGCTGTCTGCGGTGATCTTCAGCACCATGCTGTGGCTTTTGCTCATCTTCACCATGCGCCTGTGCCTCAAGCAACTCCTCTCATACCACCGCTGGATGTTTGAGCCGCATGGGAAAATGTCCACCACCACAAAAGTCTGGGTGGTCAGTGTGATTTTAAACTGTTTTCCTCCTCCATGACATCTGACTGTGTATTTTAATATGAGATTTAAGAAAGGAGTGACCTATTAATGCTGAAAGAAAAACATACACCATATGTGTTTTTGCATCTTTATGCTACTGTGCCGTACACTCCCGTGTCTGTTTCTGGAATGTGTCTTTGCCAGGCTCTGGTGCGTATTTTTTCTGGCAGAAAGCCTCGACTCTACAGCTACCAGGGTTCGCTGCCAAACCTGCCTGTGCCCGCTGTCAAGGACACAGTCAAGAGGGTGAGACGTCACATTAAACACAGGAAATGATCGCTGACTCTAAAATCCATGGATCATTTGGTCAGTTTCCATTTTTTTTGCCTTTGACTCACCAAATTTGCTTCTTATCATGCCACTTGCTGTTGAAGAAAGACTAACTTTTATTGCATTCATAAGTGGCAGCCTATCAGTAACGATGCCCATGTACACTAATCAGCTGTGATCTTTTTTTTTTGGTTCAGTACTTGGAGTCAGTGCGTCCGCTGATGGATGATGCTCAGTATGAACGCGTGGCCAAGCTGGCAGCAGAGTTCGAGAGCAGCCTTGGTAATCGTCTGCAGTGGTACCTGAAACTCAAGGCTCTCTGGGTCACCAACTATGTAAGCGCTTCACCACAGTACTCGCACCTTAATGTCGACCGATCTTTGAAATTCCATTACAATGTAAATCTTGGCCAGGCCGTGTGAGTCACCTAATGAATCTGGCGGAACACGGAAATGATGTGCGTTGGCGGCAGTAATGACTTATGAAGCTTTGTGCGTTCTGATTTTTCAGGTCAGTGACTGGTGGGAGGAATACGTCTACCTCCGTGGGCGCAGCCCAATCATGGTCAACAGCAACTATTATGTCATGGTACACAACCGTCAACCAATCTGCAATGACCAAATACTTAAAAGCACAATGTTTGAATTTGTGGGAAAATAAATTCCTTTGTTAGAAGACATATTTAACTAATTAATTATGTATGATAGATGTGTAGATTAATAAATGAATAAACCCTGAAAGGGAAATCAGGCAATATTGAGAAATAGTGTATTAATAAAACACAACGGTAGCAGGGGGATCTTGAATCTTTTAGCCAGGGTGTACTTCCACTATGTCTGTTTCCCTGCAGGATTTCCTCTATGTTACACCCACACCAATTCAGGCAGCCAGGGCAGGCAACACCATCTATGCGATGCTCCTTTACCGAAGCAAGCTAAACAAGGAGGAGATTAAACCGGTACATTTGGCACTGTCATCTCGTTACACACATTCACTCCTGCCTCATAGACCTCAGATGAAGCCAGATTTCAGCCATTTGGACTTCTAGATGTGGAGGAATCCTGACACCTTCCACTCCAAAATAAACACAATAAAATCATGTTATGGGTAGATGTTTGCATTGTGTTCTGGCATCCATTCATCATTGTTATACCATGAAAACCTCATGTTTTCATGTCATGCTAATCGCTCCCATTTTCTTGTTGTCATTTTTCTTGCTTGCTTGTTTTGATTGACTAAATTCCTTTTTACCTGATTCTTCCCCATTGCTTTGTTCTGTACTCCTCTCTTTGGCCTTCAGCTTCTCTCTGCTTGCTGAGGTGATGCAGCAATGGTGGTGATGAAGCATCTTGAAGTTGTCAAAATCCTCTGTATTTGGGATGTGTGTGTGTGTTTTGTGTCGTCTACAAGTGAGTCAGAATGTGTCTACTGCACATTCCATCTGCATTTCTTTCATCCGTGATGTCTGGCTTTGTCTTGGGGCTTTCTGGGTGTTTGAGGGAAGGATGTGTGCCACAATAACATCTGTTAATACGTACTGATTTCGTTTCTCACCCCCCGACTGTCCTGTCCTTCTTTTATCCTGCTCAGTGGTTGTTGAGATCTGCAGTTCCGTGCTGTTCTTATCAGTTTGAGAGGATGTTTAACACTTGCCGAATCCCTGGAACATTAACAGGTAGGGGTGCTTTTATGACCCAGGTGACGTATTTTTACTAATACCATTATAGTTTTGGGGCATTTCCATAGAGAGTCTACATTTAAAAAGACAAACATGATACAGAGCTTATTATCCTGATAAATGTGTGTTTTCGTCGCTCTCTCTTTCTTTGTTATGTGTGCAAAGACACCGTTCATCATTGGAATGACAGCGAGTGTATCGTGGTGTACCACAAGGGTCGCTTTTTCCAGCTTTGTGTTTACCAAGAGGGCAGACTCCTGTGTCCCAGAGAAATAGAATTTCAGATTCAGAGAATCCTGGATGATCCATCTGCTCCCTCCAAAGGAGAGGCCAAACTAGGAGCCCTGACTGCTGGAGACAGGTCAGTCTGGAGTTTGTTTTTACGCAAATCATATTTCTGCTTTGAAACCTTTGAATCACACTTCCTGTAAACACGGTGTTAAGATTTTTCTCTACAAAATTTCCCAGAACTCCTTGGGCTAGAGCCAGAGCAAAGTATTTCAGCAGTGGAGTCAATAAAAAGTCCCTGGACTGTATTGAGAAAGCTGCCTTTTTTGTGACCCTGGATGATGAGGAACAGGGCATCATGGGGGATAACCTGAGAGAGAGTTTGGATCACTACATCAAGTCCTTGTTGCATGGAAAATGCTACAACAGGTCTTCCTGCTCAAAAGTGGCTGTGTTGTGAACGTGTGGGGAATCGTGTGTGATCGAGTGTATTTGTTGTCTGTTTGTGGAAAAGGTGGTTCGACAAGTCTTTCTCAGTTGTTTTCTACAAAAATGGAAAGAGCGGCCTAAATGGAGAGCACTCCTGGGGTGATGCACCAGTGCTGTCACACTTATGGGAGGTCAGAACTCCTAAAAGAAAATAAAAATGGGCTCACGCTGTTGTCATCTGTTCTGAAAGCCTGATCTGTACCTGTTTCTTGTTTCCACTCAGTACACTTTGGCCACGGAATGTTTCCAGCTTGGTTACAATGCAGAGGGTCACTGCAAAGGAGAGGTGGACGCATCACTACCAAAACCACAGAAATTAAACTGGGAAATTCCTTCAGAGGTTAGTTTCCAGTAACCAGGAAGTTCATCGTTATAAATATCACATCTCTGCAACTATGGTCAACTATGGCAGATCTCTGTCAAGTTGAAAATGTATGCTTCATGCACAAGATGCTGTCTTTCCAGCACATTTTTCAGAGACAACAGAGCCTCACTCGGTCGTATTGCAGGTTAACAGTAGTGTTTTTCCCTCAGTGTGAGGAGCAGATCTGCCAGTCCCTGGCGCTGGCCCAGGCCCTCGCTAATGATGTGGACATGCACGTTGTTGTCTTCAGAGACTTCGGCAAAGCAAAGGTCAAGAAGTGTCGAGTCAACCCAGATGCCTTCATTCAGATTGCGCTGCAGTTGGCCCACTACAGGGTAATCCCTCCCCTGGAGCGGAACACACTGTCGGTTTAGTCAGGCTGTGGCTGTATGTTCAAAAAGGCCTCCTGTCGTAAGGAAGGATCCTATTTTGTAGTGTTGATCTCCTTCGCATGCAAGTTTGTTTTTAATCGTTTGACTGCAGGACCAGAAGAGATTCAGTTTGACGTACGAATCGGCAATGACGCGTCTGTTCAGGGAGGGCAGGACCGAAACCGTTCGCTCCTGTACTAACGAGAGTTGTGCCTTCATTCGGGCTTTGGAAGGCGGAGAGGTGAGAGCGTGAACACTCTCTCCAGGAGTTTCAGAGTCTACGTGCATATAAATAGTAACCTAAGAGAGAATGATTGATGCTGCCCTGATTAAAATAAATCCGCTTTGCAGCTGATTTTGTCTGCTTTTCACATATCTTTGCATAAATCATACAGTAGCTATTTTTAACCAGCACTCCTTCAACTAAACATGCTGCTTATGTTTTTTCCTCTCCACCAGACAACAGATGTGTGCAGGCGTTTGTTCCGCACGGCATGCGAAAAGCACCAGCGTCTCTGTCGCATGGCTAGCACGGGCGCAGGCTTCGACAGGCACCTCTTTTGCCTCTATGTGGTATCGAAATACCTCGGAGTGGAGTCTCCTTTCCTGAAAGAGGTTTCTTTTATTCTATTTTTCTGTGAAGACCTCACTATGGACCATTCGGTGCAGGGCTTATCTTGACGTTCACTCATGCACCGGCGTCTCCCGCTGCTGTAGGTGCTGTCTGAAGCGTGGCAGTTAGCCAGCAGTCACGTTCCCCACCAGATGATAGATCTCTTTGACACTGTCAACCACCCAGAGTATCTCTGCTACGGAGGAGGGTTTGGACCGGTGAGTGCTTCAATCATCTGAAGCATTTTAAGCGTTAGAGGGATGTGGGGAGTGAGGGCGCCGCTTTAAAACGGGACTCTAAGTTCATTGGGGGCCTTTCTTCCCTGTGTGTGCCTTTCAGGTGACTGATGGTGGTTATGGTGTTTGTTACTTGATGTTGGGAGGAGATGTGCTTACCCTCCACGTCTCCTGCAAGAACTCGTGTCCAGCCACCGTGAGTTCAGTCAAAGTAGTTTAAACTGCAAAGATAATGAGATGGAAATTTCACAGCCAAAACCTTTGCACCCTTTAATCCATAAGTGTGTTCCCACAGAAACACGCTTCTACCTGAACGACTTCTTCTAAATCTCTTGCAGGATGCTCGTAAATTTGGTGCTCAGATCAGAACAGCCCTCCACGACTTGATACAGCTCCTGAGTCCGAACCCCAAAGAGCCCCTCAAGACAGAAGCCAGCCGAGCGGAAGCGAAGAAAGATCGATAGATGCCTCTCTCAGGAGGAGAAGTTTGTGCAGGCATAAATGGTTTACTGGGATTGGCCAAGACATTTTTTCTGTATTTGGAGAATTGAATAGCAGTTCAGATGATAAGAGGGGCGCACATACTGGTTCACATGAGTGTTTGTGTATGTATTAGCTGTGTGAAGGGTTGGTTTGGCTACCAAATCAAGTGTGATTCAAGTTCTGTGCTCCGTGTCGACGTGTTGACCGTCTGACTAACTGAAGCTCTTATTGTCACATACAGATTCTTATATAAAGGTCAGTATAGAATGCACAGTTGCACATTTGACACTGCTTTTGTGTTTTTGAATATATTTATTGTGTTATACATTCTTAGTGAAATGGGAAGGATACAATGCTTGAGAATAATGATTTTTTTCTATCACCTAAATGCAACGCTGGATGACCTGGGAAGCCTGAGGCGTCTCTCTCTTTACTGATGTCTCTAGAAAGGTTTCTCTTCCTCTGCTGGAGTGCTTGGCTCTTTAAATATAGTATGGTGTTACTCTGTTGAACTAAGGAGATTCTGATTATTGCTTCACTTTATTTATCTTTACCAATAGCTGTTCGTATATTTTACCGTATTAACTAAGCCTGTTTTGGTTTTTGTGCTCCGCAGGAATTTACCGTTTCCCAGGTTCGAAGCTGCACTGTAACTGTTTGATGACTGCCTTGTACAAGTTCGTTTTGTTTGATTCATCACAGACACAGAATGATATTTTACAAGATTTGTCTGCTTCTGTTTTCCCTCCAGATTAGTTGAACTGGTTGAGTTGTATTGCCTTTTAAATCCAGTGCCACAAAGGACCTATAAAGTCATACTGGAAAAATAAAGGTTTCCTTTTGTCTATAACGATCACTCAAGGAATAAATGGCCTCAATTTCTACAAATGTAACCTGACTTTTACCAGGTTTCATTCTGCTCCACCTTGTTTTAAAAATGCTTTACAAATCCCCAGTGGACGCCGGATGAGATCTAACGTGTAGGTTTTGGACCATAAGAAGAAACTGGAGACCAGTAAAAAGCCTTGAGCTCCAAGCAGAACCTTCTAGCCATGCGTCATTAATCTGTTCTTTAAAAGTATTCATCCTTGCTTCCTGGCGTATCAGAAATCCTCTAAACCAAAGGGATAGACAAGCAGAGGTAAATATTACAGCCCTAACTCAGAGGTCCTCATGGAGTGGACCATATTGAGGACTCCTGTCAGAAGGTAGAAGTCGGCACACAACGTCAGGGACATGCAGAACCGGGAGCGATGGCCGTCTGATATTGGTCATTGATGTTTGATTTGTGGAAGATCTGCCCATCAGGCTGAACTCTCCACTGGAGGCTGACCCCTGGGCACTTACTCTGGATCTATGGGAGAAGCAGGAGAGAAGAGCGTGTTCAGAAAAAGCTCACGCTGCACTTTACACAACCGCAGCAGCAAAAGCTTCAGGCAGATTTAACACTTGCTTGGTTCAAAAGGGCATCGCTGCTTTTGGAATCGCTGAAGTAGAGGGAGGAATTGGACGCCGTTTTCAGCATCATCCACCTCGAGGTCGTGATCGCTGTAGAATGCAAGCAAAAGAAATCCTTCCCATTAAAATGTACATAAATTGAACATTTTCTATTGTTCCAAAGTCAGATTTGCAAACAGCTCACCATTGTAGCAGAAAAAGGGAGACGGCTGTCCACACGCTCTGTCCCACCAGACACGGTTGGCAGGGTCGTACAGCACGCAGAGCCCATCGTTGTTGGGCTGAGTGTAATGCCAGTATCTGAGAGAACTGTCGCTCTGGTCTGACCACTGATAGCCATCTCGGAACAAACCGATCCAAAAAGAGGAGCTGGGTTCATGAAGGGCTTCCTGCAAGGCCTGGTTCTCAGTCTGGCTCCTCACCCTGGCCAGGTCTTTACCGCTCTTCCGACAGTAACTTTGTGCCTCCCTCCAGGTCAGATTGGTGAGAACGACATCATAGGAGCCATCGTCTGTAGTGATAGTTAAACAAGACTTTCACACCATTGGCGTGGTCCTTCACCAACGCAGTCTGAACCCGGCAGCACCCGAAGGTGATGGGTTTTGGTCTCACTTGAGAAAACAATCAGGTTCTTACATTTTTAACACTGACATCATATCGGACTCAAAGAATTGTGGCACTCACCAGCCTGGCAAACGAAGGGAAGCGCCTCACTACAGACCACATCCAGCCATTTCCCATCAACCCCCAGGGCTCCGCAGTCCTGAGAAGAAGTGGGCAAACTGGCCCAGTTAGCATAATCAGCTAACAATGGGGGGTCACCTGAAGACCACATCCAGGATTTCACATTGTATTTCCTCAAGCCGATCCACATCAGGCTTGTGACGCCGCTGTCCGCAGCCGCCCTGGACATCATCTTCATGTCCTCCAGGCTCTGGATGGAGACGAGGTCCGTGTGGTTCTCCCTGCAGTAACTCTGGGCCTCCACCCACAACATGGGCTTGGATACCACAATGTACTCTTTACGAGCGAGTGCGCACAAGGTGACGCTGCCTGCAGAGGCAACCTGATGTGAACATTCTTTTGTTGCATAAAGGTCCTAAATCTGTGCAGAGATACTGACCTGCTGCCAGCAGCAAACTCACCGACAACATACACGAAACGTGGCCCATGGTGGAAAGTTCTGGGCTACAAACAGACAAGTTTGGCGATATCAGGTTCATATAAATCATTTAAGTGGACCCTTGTCTCAATCAAGGTCGGCTAAGCACAGAAATTCATAAAGATTCACATTTTTATCATTCATAATCTGGAAAAAATACATTAAATTATCTAATTCCATGTCACGCAGGTAGTCTGCTGTTTTTACTATTTTTTCGAAAAGCAGTAGAAGTACGGTACCTTCCTCACAGACGGCTCCTCTTTGAGTCGTTACTCATATTTTCTGTCGCTCCTGAACCTTATGGAAATGCCTGGATTTTGCATATGACTTTCACATGTCCTGACTTGCATATTGTTGCGGTATTGTCGTTTACCTCGGGACTCCGGCAGCTCCTACACTTCTCAAGCTACATTGGAATGAATTGTTTGCACAACCACATTGTTTATTGGGGGTTTAAAGCCAGAGACCATAAATCGCCCTTTCTAACGTGCAGCGCTGTCTTTGCAGCTGTCTGACGTCCCCTCTTCCCCTTTGTGTTTTGACAGAAGAGTCTTGGATTTGTCTTGTTATCCTCTGTCTTGGGTCACTTTTTTATCCTCTGCCAGCTGTCTTTGTGTCCCGTTTCAGCTGTGAGGTCAGCGTCAGATACTTTGTTCATTATCCTGCCAGACAGACCTTAGCTTATGTTTCCAAAGGCTGCCAGTGATCCCGGCCCTCTAAATCACCCCCTCCACACCTCCACCCCAGTGGACCCCATAAAAAGCTCCATCGCTGCTGACTTCTGTTGTTCTCATCACCGGCGACGGTCCTTGTTCTTTCTTTGACTGTTGGGTATGTATGGTTTTTTTTTTTTTTGTTTTTAATTTTTTTAACCACTTACTTCTTTTTATAGCTGCTTTCTGAAGAGCTTAAACAAATTTACCTTTCAAAGCAACTGGGCTTTAAAAATATTGACTATAATTATTTTTAAAATGATTTAATGACTATGACTAGTGATGGATGGGCCGTCATACTGTGAAATCGTGTGTTTGATTAATAGTTCATGCTTGTTTTAAAACTAACTTTTTCACTTTGTTACACTGCAGTAAAACAAAAGGCTGATGTTAGATTGCAACACTGCCCTCTAGCTGTTGGGAGTTTAACAGCAGCAGAGAATGAACCCGTGCCACAAATACTTCCTATTAAATATTATTTTTATTACGTTAGCAATCTTTCCAATCTAATAGATTTTGGCAACATTTTTTCTCTGCTCTAAATAATTCACATCACATATGTTTTAAAATAACAGCCTCAGGTCAAACTCTGCGTCAAAGCCCCATCAGAAGATTTAAACGCACATTTTGTTCCTGAAATTAGAGACACAACCTCATCAGTTATTCCTGGCGCTCTTTGTCACAGGACACGCTGGTGTTGGGTTTATCCAGAAAACAGTGAAGCGATGTAACGTATTCGCCTCACAATCCTTCATCTGCCATTTATCTGCGCGTCCACATTTGTTCAGATTCGCGTGTTGATGGTTGGGGATCTGGGCTAAATCGGATGAGATGACTGCATCAGCACTTCATCTGTCAGGCTAGCGCAGGCCGATATGTGACAGCTCCACTCCTACTGAAAATAGTGGCTTCGGCCTGTGACAAGACATACAGGAACTCACACACACACAAACTGCTGCACTTGTGGTTAGGAATGCTAAAATATATTGTTTACATGTGTTCAGACAGCCACTCAGTGAGAATAAGGGACATCAAATCAAATCAAATCAAATAGTAGAATGGGTTGGTGTTAATGGCAGTCGGCTGACTGGTATAATCACTTCATCCCACACTCTTCCATAAATCAACCCCACGAAGAAGGATTGGCCAGCTCCCAGCTCAGTTTGATCCGGGGTAAGAGGACACTTTAGTCCCCTCAGTCAGGCTATTCCTAGATCATTAGAATCAAATGGCTTTCCCTGCGCTTTGTACTATTATTAGAACAAAAACCACCTCCTGCAGAAAACATAGTTGATGCAGGAAGCAATTGTGGAAACGGAAGAGTAGTACGGAAAACGAGAAAACAAAAAGAGAATAACTAACACTGAGCTTTTGTACACCAGTTAAGATTGTTGTGTCCTCACAGATCTTCCCTTCAGTGTGATCATGGCAGATTGTAACAATTATGGGTCACTTTTTCAATTCTCACTCATTCATTTTTTTTCTGATGCATTCTTTATTTAATTTATTGGGTTTTCGTTTTATAATATAGACGTCATCCGGAAGGTAAGCCATTCAGTGATGTGATAGGGTTAGCTCTTATCTCTTGTCTCGGTGACACTGATGCTTCTTTTTTCTTCAGAGGAAGAGGAGGAGCAGGGGGAAGGAGGTTAGAAGAGACGGCAACTAAGAGCCAAGCTGTCAGTGACAGCTTCTCCAGATGAGCTCAAAAACAGAGATACTGGCGGATGTGGATGCTAGAATCTCTCAGAGCCAAACATAATTTGTTGTATCACTTTTTTCTGTGTGTAACCTTTTTTTTTTTGGTTGTCCTTTTAAATGATATTGAAACTGACGGCATGAAGAAGAACGCCCCAAATACAAGTAAGCCCCCATCGGAAACTAGAACACTGATGCACAGATTATATAATTAAAAAAGCATGACAAAACCTAATGAGAGGATTAATTTGATTAGTCCAAACATACTGTAACGTGACGGCTGTTTATTTCACAGGCCAATGGTCTCACAGCTGTCTGCTCCAAAGATCCCCGAGGGGGAGAGAGTTGACTTTGATGCAAGTCCTTTTAAAATAATCATTAATGAATTCATATGCATGTTTAGAGCAGCAAACGAGCATGGCTGACATTTGGCTGGTGCTCCGGTTTAGGATATCCACAGGAAGAGGATGGAGAAAGACTTCCTGGAGCTGCAGACCCTGATTGACGTCCACTTTGAGCAGAGGAAGAAAGAGGAAGAGGAGCTGATTGGACTCAAAGACAGGATTGTAAAATGGCTCATCGGTCCTGGATTAAACGATAGGTGTTGTTCTGAATGATGAATATTAATGTCTATCTTGGTGTGTGTGTGTGTGTGTGTGTGTGTGTGTGCGTGTGTGCGTGTGCGTGTGCGTGTGCGTGTTTCACAGGAGAGGCGTCGGTCAGAGAGAGCGGAGCAGCAGCGCGTTCGGGCTGAGAAAGAGCGTGACAGACAGACACGCATCGCGGTGATTCATGTTGATAACACGACACACATATGTTGATTAATCCCATCATGTCTGTAATCTCAGATTACAACATGGTGTTCTGGAGTTTGGTGAAATTTAATAAGCGCCCTCGACCTCGACAGGAGGAGAGACAGAGAAAGGAGGACGAAGAGGCCAAGAAGAGGGCCGACGATGAGGCCAAGAAGAAGAAAGTGCTGTCCAACATGGGGGCTCACTTTGGGGGCTTCCTGGCCAAGGTCAGAGTTCGGAGCTCATGTCGTTCCCCTGCAGGGTCCTTCAGCAGACCCTCACGTGTGCCTCATGCAGGTGGAGCAGAGGCGGGGCAAAAGACAAACCGCCAGAGAAATCAAGAAGACCACTCTGGCGGAGAGGCGCAAACCTCTGGCGATTGAGAACCTGAGAGAGGACGGCCTGAGGTCAGTCTAAGGTCTAGTGGATTCCATCTGCAGCTGTGATGAATCCCTCCAAAACTCATTAGTCTTCATGAGATTGTGGCTCTGATTTAATACTGTACAACTCCGGTGATAATCTGCTCTGCCCTCCAAACGCATCTGGAGTTAGGGTTAGAGGGTTGGGTTAGGTTAGATTAGAGTTAGGTTAGATTAGGGTTAGGTTAGGGGTTTGTAGGATCAAACATTAGTGGTAAAAACCATTTAAAAGAAGAATACGTGCAAAGAGAAGCTCTGCAACGCCCGCTTTTACTTTAAGCATAAATCCTTAGACCTTCTAGTTGCCAGATTTGGTTTCCATGGTAACAGGATGTCATTCCATTTTGAGCCTGAGTTTGGTGGATAACAGAAAAACACATTAATTCTCACCAAGAAAACAGCATAAATAATCCTTTAAAGACTATACAGGCTAATGAGGCCTGGTGTATTGATTTGGTTTGCATACACCAGAAAGTACACGTTTCGCCTTTTGATCACGGATTTCTGTATTTTAAAAAAATGCTTGTGCTAACTCAGACGCAGAGCTAATGAGCTGTGGGAGAGTATTTATGAGCTGGAGTCAGAGAAATTTGACCTGACTGAGAAGATGAAGAGCCAGAAGTACGAGGTGAGCCACTTAGCTGAGAGAAGGCAACTAATGAAATGTGCCGGCTTGAGTTTTTTCTGATTTATGTATTTATTGCCAGATTAAAGTCCTCCTCAACAGAATCCAGCACGCTCAGAAATTGTGAGTCAATCAGCGCAAATACAAATACACAGTGCTGGGAGAGAAGGAGAAGAACCAGTACCTCCCTTCAGACCTGTCGTTTGTCATGTTTGTCCAGCTGTTTAGTCTTTTAACAATCTGTTTGTGTTAATGCAGCAAAAAAGTCCACGGCAAGGGCAAAGTAGGCGGACGCTGGAAGTGAACGACATCGCGGCACATTTGGGGCTGATTGCAGCAATATTTTGCAGTGCTCGTCCTTTAACTGATATACTTTGGCATGTGAAACGTAGCACTTTAGTTAATTGTTTAATTAAAAAAAATCGGTCTTTTTAACCATAGAATCAAAATATCTCTAGAGTTTGGAGGAAATGTAATTTCTGTGTGTTTTCTGACCCTTTCTAATAAAGAGTGTCGATGAGCTAAAGAAGTTCATGGTCTTTAATTCATCAAAATGTTAAAAACAAGAACCTTGAACAGAAGAGACACTGAAGAGGCTCAAAGAGTGAAACAAACATGAGAATGTTGCTAATGTGGACACATTAAAACGCTGCAGGAGCGTAGTTGTGACTCCTGACGGTCCTCCCAGACGGTCCAAGCGCTGGTGGCTGAGGGATCAGAAATGCTGCTGCACTTCTGCACCTTTACTGTTTTTGCTTAATGAAAACAGCGTGAGCGTGTATGGTTCTTCTCCTCCTCGTGCCACGGCTCAAACCCAGCTTCCAGAGCGATGCTCGCCACTTTTCTTTCAAAGCCTGCTTCCTGCTCTCTGTTCAGGTCCAAAATGTACCTGAGACACACACACACACACACACACACACACACACACACACACACACACAGAAACACTGCTGCAGCTATTATCAGATCTGACACTGATAAATACACGGAGCAAATATTCTGCAATTACACTGTAGGATTGCTGGCTGCCCGGTCACCATGGCAACAAGGCAATGCACCTAGAAATCCTTACTTGGCCAACTCCACAACAAGCACGGCGTCTGGTGCTGCAATCTGTCTCAGCATCGGGCCCAACTGGTGCGCACAGCTTTACAGTGTCCAAACAGAGGGAAACAAATGTTCAGCCCAGTTTTATTTGGGCAAATCTGTTGTCATTTTTGTTTAAAACACACTCAAAGACAAGAACCTGGTAGAAAAGTAAAAGGCGTTGAAGAAGTGGGAGTATTTCTGTTTTCCTGGCAGCTTGTCAAGGGAATCCGTGGACAGGAAGGTCACCGCCACACCGTTCGGATGCATCAGATCTGTAAAACGGGTTCCGTTTGTTTCTGGGCGTGGGCTTCGGGCTGGAACAGCGCGGTTACCCTGCACGCTGACGCCTTTGCGGTCGCTGGGCTCTGCGGCTGCTGCGGTGGAGGAGGAGCAGGCCCGTCGAGCGCACAGGGCCTGGAACAGCGTCTGCACGTTTGCAAAGGACACATCCTGGGCCGTCTGTAGACGGGAGGAAAAGAAGGCTGGATGGGCTTCTCAGCATGTGAACGGCAGAACGAACACAAACCCGGATATTTAAACGTTGGGAGTAGGATTTTAAAGTTTAAACTGGCTGTTTTTTCCTATATTTTCCATATTTCACCTTGACGTGTTGTCCATTCTGTTTCTGCAGCAGACTCTTGTCGTGGGTTTCGATGCCAAACGCCAGGTAGGGGCTGGAAACAATGTCCCCCCAGTAACCTCTCACAGCCACTCTGTTCCCTCCCTATGGAGACAAAACCAGCATCTTTTGCCGTCACGCTGGTGGTGTTTGAAGGGCTGGCAGACTGGGCTCACCTGATTGAAGACTCTGGAGGAGATCAAGGTTGGATTGGTGATCTGGTAGGTGCCCTCTCGCCTCTCAAAGGCCAGGCCCGTCTCCCTCCACCGCACGTACTGGTGCTTGTGGATGAGACCACACTGCAGATAACAGGTACAATGCTGGTAAAAAAAAAGGGGGAAAAGCCAGGGGTAAAGAAGAAGCTCTGAATTTCACACGCACGCCCTTTTCGTGCAGTTTCATGGAGACGTCCCAGTCGAAGGATCCGCCCTTGCAGTCGTAGCGCGTCCCCAGGTGCTGCCTGACCCGATGGTCCCAGGCTTTGGGCATCAGCGCAGATGCCGAAGACTGGGGCTGGAGCCAGGTCTGGAAGATCTTCGCAAGCTGATCTCGCTCTAAAAACTGTAGACGTATACGTTTACAGGCTTTAAAATCGGATTTCTGAAACAGCCCCAATTGAGGCGTTTCAGAGAGGGAAATAACTGAGCGGGACCTTGAGTTGTGCTGTGTTGAGACAGGAGTGTGTGGGTGTTTCCTGGGTCTCGGTAACAGACAGGGAGAGCTGCGATGCAGCGCATTTCAGCATCTCTGCTGTCTGGCTGCGGATCTCGCTGTTCCCAAACAGCTCCAGGAAAACCTCCGTCTTCTCTGAAAGAGGAGAATAATCCAGCTGGATAGCCTCGTTGATACGTTCTGGTAGAAATGTACATGTAGGCTCATAAATCCACCAGCTCTGACACACCGTTATTTCCCATGATTTCCTGGGGCATCAGTGCCAGGTAGAGCAACAGAAGCTGCCTCGCCGCCACTTCCATGCTGCTTTCAACCACCCAGACCTGCAGCAAGGCGGCGATGCGCATGTTTGATCTCAGCCCTGAGTAATGAACTACTCCACTTACGAGCTGTTACAAACTGTTTTGGTGACTCACGTGAAGACTCTCAGTGTCCTGCAAACCAGCCAGTGTCTTCAAAAAATGCCGTGGATCTGCGCTGCCGACCAGCAGGACATTGGCCTCGCCTCCGAGTCTGCCCGGACCTGACCCGAGACAGCATCCAGATGTTTGGGGAATAAACGTCTTCTCTTAACACGGACACTAGCAAGATCAGTCCGTTAGAACTGCTTTCATGGAGGAGTAGGAATATTCACAGCTAAATGTTTAGTTTCACAAAAGAATATATTAATATGAAATAAATGACATGTCTCTGTTTTAACCCAATTCATATTTTAAGGAAAGCACAAAGAAACAAGAGTGGTCTTCCTGTTTTCTAAACTTTTTTCCACGTGCACCAGTCCAGGTAGGTCCTAATCCTTCTAATAAAGTCTTATAATCAGGACTTTGGTAGACGTACGAATGCGTTCGTTTTTAGCAGATCTGAAGGTTGCAACCCTAACTGTAACTACCACTCCTTCCAGACCCTCAGCACTCATCTGTCGTCTGCCAGGCCTGACTCACCCATGTCCATCAGGTCACACGCTGGGCTGAAGCCCCACCAAGTGATGCAGCCTGGCCCCTCAACCAACCGCCCAGCGCTCATCCTGCAAAGCAGCCCACACACAGGCCTCAAACGTCGGTCTGGTGCAGGAACGTCCCGGCTTCACCTGTGAGCATGTGTCGACTTTAATTAACTTGACTTGTTGATTCCATTCATTTTCCCGAAATGGCGTTTCAAAACTTCCCAAACTTGAAAAGCCTGTGAACCCCAAAAAATATAAAAAAAGGCAAATTTCGGATGCTTTCGGATCTCCTGCTCAGAGATCCAATCTTCCCTATAACGCCACCGCACAGTTTCAGTTTCTGTTGCTACGCAACCGTTTCCAAACAGAGATGATGTGCGCCATCTACCGGTCTGATTTGGCACTGTCGGTAGAGAAAAAAAAGGTTTGGGAAATTACGTCATATTTGTCTTTTCTAAACACCAGAATGTAAATAAACTGCGTAAATTAACGTCATAAAGATAAATATGGATGGTAAAGTAACCATGCCTTACTTATCCACTGCTGAGCAGGACCTGACCTGCACTACTTCGCCAGGATTCAGGATGGAGTGTCAGTCAGAAAACGCCAATAAACAAGAGTTTAGTTGTCTTCTAAGTGGTCAGCTGTATTTCTTCTCTACAGTTGCTGATGGAGAAGTTGATTGATACCAGAGATATAGATGGAGAGATGTGCGTTGCTCTAAAACAATGTTCCTGTGACCTTTGATCTGTAAAAAAAATCAATGAGCAAAACCCTTCAACGCTTTGATCTTTGGACTTATTACAGCTTGGTTACACATGCGGCCAGCCCTGCCTGTGGCTGCAAAGATGAAGAACTGTGGTTAATTTAAAGTACCCACAATAGAATCCCTATATTACTTATATAAAAAAGTATAATTACGGTAGATTCAAACACTACTGAGCAATCTATTGCAAATTGTTATACAATGACATTATATCTTCCACTATTTCTCATTTCTCAAGTATGTTTCCGGTGGTATTTTCATACCTCCACCGTGCCTTCAGTGACAATATTAGAAATACACGGGATGCAGATAGAGCCTTAAAATCTAATTTACTATCTACGTCAACAAAGAAAGTCAACATTTACAATCTTTTTCAAATATATAAGCACATGTTGATGAATAAGGGAAGCAAACTTTTACTGAAAGCTATCAGAAACACACACACACACACACAACACATGATAAAATACATGAAATGGTACATGAAAAATATGGCCAATCACACACTGAGACTGAGAAACAGCAGGATGAGGAGCACACGGGGCCTCCGGCTCCAGCCGGGAGCAGCGCTAGCGGGGCTTGGCTTTGAGGGCGGCGTCCACCTCCTCCTCCGGCAGCAGCGTGTGCCACTGGGCCACCGGGCGCCTGGGGTTCGCCAGCATATCGGACCAGTGGCGCAGGCCCACCCCCGTGGCTCCGTAACCCATGAAGGTCTTTCCGATGGGGTCGTTGCTGCCGAGCTTGTCGTAGTCGAACACCGTGATGACGACCTGCACTTTCTGGGAGCCAGTTGGGAAAAAAAGCGTCACCTTTGCACCACCGCGTCAGCGGCTTAGGGTTGGGTCAACGTGTGAACGCTACCTGTATCTGTGAAAAGGGAACCTCAAAGCTGAAACTCTCATTGAAGTAAGGATTGAGCGTGTTTTTCTTCACAGTCGTCTTCTTCTTTTTAATCCGTTTCCCATTTTGCTGGAGAACAATCTTCACGTACGGATCTTTTGGGAGAAAGAGAAGGTTAAGATCCAGTAATTTAAGACCGCATCTTAGAGAGTAAGAGGCGGATTTATTACCTGATAACCCTCCGACATCCATTTTCTTCAGGTTCTTTGCCTCCATAATGTTCACAGTCAGTTTTCCGGCGGTGGGTACGTATCGCAGTGAAATGCAAATATCCCCGAGTTTTTCCTGCTGAAACCAAAGACAAGAATTAAGATGGGATTAGCGCTCCAAATCCTGTTTGCATTGTAGCTGTAGACATCTGACCAGGGCCTCGCAGTAAGATTGATTAAAAAGACCAAACAAAACAGGATGAAACAGAACCTCTTCCTTCTCTCCGCTCTCCAGGTCTCTCCACTGGTGCAGCGGTTGGCCCAGGTCCACGCTGTTCATGGGGATCTTTATCTCACCGATCATGTCGTGTTTGGAGAAACGGTCAAAGTCATAAACCTGCAGCACCAAAGTCTTCCCACCCAGCTCTGCATACGGGATCTGGGGAG